>RPFO01000090.1:132500-231648 GCA_009746045.1 Mesostigma viride | reverse complement strand
GTGTCCGAGATCCAGTTGTTCGCAGATGGGCATGATGTGCGCACCTTGCGCAATTCTGAGTCCGTCACCTACGGGCGCCAGCCGGTAGAAGCCGCAGTGCCCGTGGTGCAAGCGGGAGTGGTCAGCACAAGTAGCCAGCAGCGCACTAGTGCAGTCCCCAGGTTCCCACGGTGGTTCCATACCCCAATGGTGAGCCGTCCATGGCGTTCCAAGCAGTTGGAGCCTGTGGAGATGTATGGAGCGACATGGTGACATGTCCGTTGGTTGGCGCAGTCAAGCTTGATAGCGGTGCTCAGCCGCTAGTCATCAGCACGGACTTGGCCACCATGCTGAACCTGACCTACGAGAACGGTGGCTTAGTGGAAAGCCCCGTGTCTGTGTCAGGTTGGCAGGGTCCGGCTAGTAAGCCGTACGCTATGACGGCGGTTAAAGTCAACGTGATTTTCAATCCGTTGCGCGCCTCTAGCATGACCACCGTGTCCGCGTATGCGCTGGTGGTCAACAAGTGTGGATATTCCGCACTACTCGGGGTGGATGTCCTTGCTCGCGCCATGGTTCAGGTGGACTATAGGGCGGAGGAGGCATCTTACATCCCTGATTGGGATGGGGCTGGCCTGAAGCGGGCCAGCGTGCCGGTCTCATGCTTCAGTTCTTCAGCCGGGGCTGCACGCCTCAACCCTTCCGCGGCTGCGGGCGTGGTGGAGGTCAGCATGGTGGAGGTACGGGCGGCGGGCTCATCGGCGTGGGACAAGCATCGGACGGTGCTGCCCCAGCCAACGGCGAGCATTGCCAAGATGCGCACGCAGTGGTCGCTGGATGCTGTGACGTCCACGCGGCAGCTGGCTATGCGCAAGCGGGTAACTGAAGCCGTCATCACCATTCCTCAGATGGCCAGCCATGGCCTCACTTTGCTGCAACCGGGTGTCTCGGAGGCCCAAGGTAATTTTTCTGCTGCAATCTTACCGCAGGCCCCTGATTTTGCCAAGGGTGCGGTAGTGTTGGAACTGTTTGCGGGGATCGGAGGGGGCATTGCAGGCTTTTTGGCCGCAGGCGGCGTGTGCCGTAAACTCATCGCGGTAGAGCCATCGCACAAGGCGCGTCAGGTGTACTTCAGTCACTGTGGCGTGTTGTCGCGAGAGTATCCCGCGCAGTTTCCGCCATCAGCATGGCGTGACCCGTTTGGGGAATGTCCTCAAGATATCCGAGCCATCGGTGAGGTGCAGGTGCAGCAGTTGTTGCGCAGGCATCATGCCATCGACTTGGTAATTGCGGGTTGGGAGTGCCAGGGCCTGAGCCAGGCAGGGCAAGGGCGGGGGCTAGCCGATCCGCGTAGCGCGCTGTTCTGGGAACTGTTGCGTGTGGTGGGACTGTTGCAGTCGCGTCAGCCCCATCCGCCTGCGTATCTGTTTGAGAACGTTGTGGCGGGTGACAGCCCACATCAGGCGGTGCGGGAGGACTGGGCTACAATCGTGGCACTCCTGGGGGAGCCCATCGTGTGTGACAACGCAGGGCTGGGTGGGCTCACGCATCGTTTGCGTGCCTATTGGACCAACGTGGCGTGTGCGACCGATGTGCAGGCGGTCTTGGGGGCCGTAGCAAGGCAGCATCCGAGTGTGTCTGCGGAGGTAGCATTGCCTTCCCACCTAGTCACGCAGAAGGTGGATAGCGAGGATCGCCCACCGTATGCACGCGTCAACCGGGTCGGGAGCCCCATGTGTGCACTGCCGACCCTGGTCAGTTACCAAGGGTCGACAGCATACCGTGATCGGGGTAAGGGTCTCGTTTGGGACACTACCACCGGTCTGTTGGTGCAGCCACCCGCAGAATTTCGTGAGGCCAGCATGGGTTTTCATGTCGGGGCCTCGGCGCTGCCGGGCGTGCTCGAGAGTGAGCGCTGGTCTTTGATAGGCCAGGCTATGTCGGTGTTGCAGGTCGGGTATGTGCTGCTTGCATCGGTTGCCGTGCGCCAGTCTGGGGGGGCGTCCCCAGCCAATCCGCCTCAGCAGGTTGAGGCGCGCGCAGCCAAACTGAAGCGCCCTGCAGCGACGGGGACTTCATCAGCATGGGGGTGGCGTCTGCGACAGGTGTGGACTATCATTCTCATGACCGCCCTGCTGACCAGCACCGTGCTGGCCGGCGAGCCCACGCTGCATCGGGTAATACACCGTGCGGCACGCGAGGCTCCGGCGGTGGGTGTCACACCAGGCGTGGCAGCCTTTTCCTTGTTCCACGACGATGCGGCTAGGGCGCCGCATCTTGAGGCACATGCGGTAGCTGTGGGTGATCCCGCGGATACGCACCCCTGGGCTATTGGCGAACACCTTTCTGATGCGCAGCGCTCAGCCATGCTAAAGTGGCTAGGCACTGCAAGGGGGGCCTTCGCTTTCACAAGTGATGAACTGGGGTGTTTCAATGGTGGGACCATGCGTGTTCCATTGGACACTGACACCCCTTTGTTCCGACGCCAGCATCGCCTGAGTCAGGCCGAGTTGGATTTTGTAGCCGAGCAATGCAAGGAGTTAGAGGATGCCGGTATCATCAGGCAATCTTCCTCCAGCTATGCCGCTGCCGTTGTCGTTGCGCCCAAGAAGGACGCTATCACCGGGGCATGGACGGGTATGCGCATGGCCACCGATCTGCGGTTGCTGAATGCACACACACCCGTGGACCGTTACCCCATGCCACGTGTGGATGATGTCCTGGATAAGATATCTCCTCATGTGAAGTTTGTGTCCTCGCTGGACCTGCGTAGCGGCTTTCATCAGATCGCAGTTGCGCCGGAGGATCAGCGGAAGCTTGCATTCTGGGGGGGCGGCAATTTGTATGAGTGGGTGCGCATGCCCTTTGGGCACCGCAACGCTAGTGCTGTTTTCCAACGAGCTATGGACAAAGTGCTTGCAGGTCTTCCTTTCGCCGCTTGTTACATTGATGATGTAATCGTCTTTAGCGCGACATTTGAGGAGCACCTGGCGCACTTGGAGCAGGTTCGCTTGGCTCTCGAGGAGCATAATATGCGGCTGCACCCTGAGAAGTGCAAGTTCGCCCAGCGGACCCTCTCATTCCTTGGTCATCAGATTGTGCCGGGTGGCCGGACGCCTGATGCCGCCAAGGTCGAATCCATTGTGCAGGCCGCCGTACCCACGGATGTCTCAGGGGTGCGGGCGTATTTGGGTTTGGCTGGCTATTACCGAGGTTACATTGAGAACTTCAGCAGCAAGGTGAAGCCCTTGACCGAGTTACTCAAGAAGGGGTGCGTGTGGGCGTGGGGTCCCGCACAGCAACGCGCCATCGAGACAATCAAGCAGGAGCTCACGTCGGCCCCGATTCTGCGCGCCCCTGACTATGCTTTGCCGTTTGTGTTATATACCGACTGGTCCAAGGTAGGACTGGGTGCGGTCTTGGCGCAAAAGGATGGTGATGGGCGCGAGCACGTTATTGCTTATGCTAGTCGCAGCAACAACCCAGCGGAGAGCCGGTATTCTTCCTATGAGGGGGAGGCACTGGCTGTGGTGTGGGCCATCAAGCACTTTCGCCCGTATTTAGTTGGGCGCGTGTTTACTCTGGTGACAGACCACCAGCCGCTTCAGTGGCTAATGACCAACACCAACCTGACGGGTAAGCTCGCCCGATGGGCCATGATTATCCAGGAGTACCACATGACCATTGTGCATCGGGCCGGCAAGGACCATGTCAACGCCGATGTGCTATCCCGATACGCCATGCCTACCACTGTTGACCACACTGGAGCCCGGGCCATGGGTGCCGAGGGCTCGTCGGGTTCTGTGGTCTTTGTGAACGCTGCTGGGTATGCGGCCGACGATGAGGAGGAGGCGTGGTGGCGCAGTGTCGAGTACTCTGTGGCGGACTTCGGCATCAGCGACGACCCGGTGCGGCCGTCGCCATTCACGCCATCCAAAGCTGTGTGCGCTATGGAAGAGGGTAGGTCTCTGTCCTTTGACATTGATCCTTCTCTGCAGCAGCTGATCGCTGTGCAGGCTCTCTTAGCGCGTAGCTCTCTTGCTGATTGCTACACCGCTGATATCTGGCTAGATGGTCGAGTTTTGGAGCAAGTGCAGGGTGCTGTCTTGACTCCTACTCCAGTCGATTGGACTCCTGCTCAGAAGGCGACGGAGTTGAACAGGGTGCAGCACAGGGCTGCAACCTATGGTTGGGAAGATGGGGTTTTGTACAAGCTGTTGGGCAAGCGTAGGGTGGTCGTCCCACCGCCTGACAAGCGCGTTGCTATAGTGCAGGCGTACCACGAGCGGTATGGTCACTTGGGTGGCAATCGCACGCTCAGCCTCGTACGGACCAGCTATTGGTGGAATAACATGCGACACACAGTGGCCCAGGTAGTGGCCAGCTGTGTCCCGTGTGCTCGAACCAAGGCTAACTTTAGCGCAGATCATGGTGCCAAGGAGCTGATGTCGCTTCCCATCAAGGGCTTGTTTTATCGCTGGCACGTCGATCTGTGCGGGCCGTTTCAGGAGAGCCCTGACGGCAACCTCTATGTCATGGTATGCGTGGAGAGCTTTAGCAAATGGGTTGAGTTGATCCCCATTGCTGACAAGCATGCCGCTACCACAGCGAAGCATTTTGCAGACATCATCACCAGGTTTGGGGCTCCCGCGGAGGTAGTCACGGACCAGGGTGGTGAGTTCAGGGGTGAGTTCCAGGAGTTGCTGGATGGATGTCTTATTGATCACCGTCGCACTTCTCGGGAGCATCCTCAGGCCAATGGTTTGGCTGAGAGATTGGTGCAGACCGTCAAGCAGGCGCTGCGCAAGTGGAGCCTGCAGGTGCCGGAGTCGGCCAGGTGGGATCGCGAGTTGGCATGGATTGCCATGGGTTATCGCATGTCTCCCCAGGAGTCTCTCGCTACCTTCTCCCCGTATTTCCTTCTGTTCGGGCGTAATCCTCTTTTGCCTACGGAGGCACAGGTTGCGCACCCCGAACCCATGGCCTTCGACAACGCTCAGCAATTTTTGGTTGAGGTGCTGGCCAGGGCAGAGACTTTTAAGAAGGTCATGCCCATCGCGATGAACAACTTGTTCATTGCTCAGCACAGGGACTCCCTGCGTTACGCTCAGCGCCGGGGGGGCGCATACATGGCTCGCCAGCTGCGGTTTAGGCCAGGGCAGTATGTTTTCCTGCGCACTCAGCTGAAGCACACTTTGGATGTGGAGGCGGGGCCCACCATTTTGCGCATTGTGGCTATCAAACCATCGGGAGTGGCAATTTTGGAGGGCGCCGACGGGAGCCGTACGACAGACAACCTCAGCAATCTCAGTCCCTGCTCACTGCCCAATTTGGTCCACGACCTCCAACCGCACACATCTCGCCGAGTCAAGGACGCCCAGTGTCAGGTTTGTCACCGGGTCGATCAGGCGGAGTCCATGTTATTGTGTGATCAGTGTAACTGTGGTTGGCACATGCAGTGCTTGCAGCCCGTGGTCACCAGCATTCCGGAGGGGGATTGGTTTTGTCCAGTGTGCACCGCTGCGCAGTTTACCTCCCGCAGCTTGACTGCGGTCACCGCTGCCCTTGTCTTGGTACGATCGCTGTCTTCGTGATGGGGCCGGTCGCCAGCGAGGGGGGGAATCATGGGACAGGTCCTCGCCCACCCCACAGGGCATGCAGTTAAGGCAGGCACATCAGCTCAGCTCATTTGGGTTTTACCAAATTAAGCTGAGTGGCCAGCCGCCATGGTGGCGCCGGAGATTGTGGCACGCAGACGCGACAGCTGTCACGGACGCGCGCTATGTCATCCGGGCGCCCACTATGCACAAGACCGGTGACGTGCGCAAGGAATTTGTCTTCTACGCATTTTCGACAAAGGCTAGTGACCGGGGGGGACACTAGCACTTGCAGCATAAGAGCGGACGAAAGTGTACGTGCACGCGCGCCGGGCCAGGCACAGCTGGGCGCGCAGCACTGACTTGAGCGGACGGCAGCACAAGTGTGCAGCGTCGAGAGGATCATACGCGTGTTAGTGGACAGCTGGAGCTGAAGCTGGACTGCTGGACTTCAACAGCGCCGAGGCTATTGACAGGCCAGGTGTCTTTGTGGTGTAGAATAGCGGGTCAACGTTATGAGGACTGGACAGAAAATGGAAAAGGACAATTTGCGGTGCGGAGCCAGATCGCTGGAATGAATGCGAAATCGCTGGCAGCCCTAAAAAGGGATTTCTTCTAGAAAGGAACGATTAGACGCAATGTTTGCTGGGCCACTCACACGCAAGGTGTGAGCGTGCAGATTGTCTGAAGGATATTATGCTTCGACCTTGCTGGACGTGACTCAATGTCGGACATTCCCAGGGACAGAAATGCCGGAGCCTCTAGGAGATGAGATCGGCAACAGGGTAGCAATTTAGATTTGTCGGGATGCCTTCCTGCTTTTGTTGGCATGTGTGGTAGAAAGCCAGGACGGCAACTGGAATGCGGTTTCTATTCGCATGGTTCAGGCAGCAAGATAGTTTTGGCATTCCTGGCTGGACTGACAAGTGTGGCGTGTGTCATGCGTGTGGCATGACGAATGGTTTGGTTCATAGTCGAAGAGGACTCTCACGCAGCGTGTAGTCTCTTCGAGTCTCTCGTTAGTGGCCTTCGTGTTTCTCCCTTTCCTTGGGAGCAAGGCCGGTAGCATGTCATGGAGCGCTGCCTAACTGCGGGCTCGTGAGCATGGAGTGCATCGATATTGAGACTATCAACGTGTTGTAATTGTATTAACTTTCTCAATAAACTCCGCATGTGCGGCTTCATCATCAGACTGTGCAAAGTATGTGTTTTGAAAGCATTATTCTATAGCAGGGGAGGCAATAAGGTGGTTATCAGGCACGAGGGACAGTTCCTTGTCCTCGGCTGAGAGCCCTCCTTTCTTTAATCATGGGACAGGTCCTCGCCCACCCCACAGGGCATGCAGTTAAGGCAGGCACATCAGCTCAGCTCATTTGGGTTTTACCAAATTAAGCTGAGTGGCCAGCCGCCATGGTGGCGCCGGAGATTGTGGCACGCAGACGCGACACAATCCCTTCTTTTCTTTAGGGATCACATCCCCTGCCAGGGACCCTTGAAGTAGCTTGAAATGTCCTTCACTCCAGCTTGAAGCTTGAACAGATGTCTTTAATGGCCATTGCCATTCCCCCAGCCTTTTCTTTTAACCCTTGGATGGTGTCCAACTGGTTCCTAAAAGTAGTTACCAGTTGCACTTTGCATTATAAGGTCCACAAACCAACCTAATAACAATTTTACTATCCATATTGGGACCAAAGCACACACATATATATAGTAACTTGGGGGTCATGCCATTGGTCATGTTGCACTGTCCTATGGGTACATATTAAGGACCCCCCCCAGGGGGGGCGCTGGGTGCGAGACATGACACACTTATCATGCATTATTGGACGTTTAGACGGTGAAGTTGACCCTGGCCTCGTAAAGGCAGTTGCACAGGTAGCTGGGCATGGCTACTGAACACTGACACCGGAGGTTGTCCCAGGGACCCATCAGGCAGATCTAAAAATAACTGGTGACTAAAAATAGGGACCAGTTTCCTTGGTACAATTGCTATCATTACAAGGCAAGTTTCCTAGTCCACATCGTCAAAAAACATCATAGATGGCAAGGCATGCATAGTTTCATCAATCCCAGCCTACAGAACATGCACTATAGCATCCAAACATAGATCACAACGCCAATGCACAGCTGCACTCCTACGTATCATGGCATGGTACAAGGGTGAAGACTATAGCCAACACACTAACTACCACATGCTCATTTTTCTCACATGGCGATGCTCTAATAAGCGTGTTCCAAAAGGCCTAGCATGGTGACAATGCTAGTTGAAGCTCATTCTATGCTGGGCTTGATTATATTAGCTGCTAATCGTACGAAGCAACAACACAGCAACAAGAGGCATTGTCACGGTAGTGGTGATCTTTGAGCTTTACATGTTGCCATGTAAAGCTCAAATCATCACTAACGTGCGGCTTCAACTATATTTCATGTTGGTGTGAAGAAATAAAACCATATGGTAGCTAGCAAGGGCTAATAGTAAGTATGACACTATGCCAAGGCCCAAGTGCACATGTAGCAAGGGGGTGCAAGGGGCTGTGTTACACATGCATCCAAAACATTAGAAACGACCTCCACGTGCATGGCCGAAGTGAAAGAATATAGAGACAATGCACTGACATTGTATTTTATGCCAGCAAGGCACTGGGGCTTCCATGCTTGTTACATGGAGTGACTGCACAATGGCGCAGGCTTCCCATACTAGCAAAGCAAAAAGGCCGACCTAAAACAGGTCAGAATACCAACTGTCTTGAAGTTCTTAGGCAGTAAAAACCATCGTGATACCATAAACCACTTTTCTAAATGTTATATCAATCGTTATTTTCGTATATTTGGTGTAAACACGGCTAATCATGAAGAAAACGGATGAAAAACTGATCGCAGTGGCTGTGTGCAACAACCACCATTGACCAATCCATAGAGTAGTAAAATAGTGACTTTAAGCCTATCAAATTTTTTATTACAGGTCCAAGATTACTTACCGAACGATAGAACAGCTTTACCTTGTCGATGGCCGACGCTGGGATACTAAACTGCGCCAGGTCGAAACCGCAAATTATGGGTCTTGCGGGAGTTAGCACGCCGGAGGCAAGAAGGTGCCTCGCGACTTTCCCGGCCCATGAGCGCTAATGGAATATGCGAAACACAATATATAAAAACTATTCGTGGCGAAACACCCCATGATACGACGTCAAATAACAAGATCTAGCTCCATCATCACCGCCCAGGCAAAAAACGCGCCCTGCCGCAATAAAATCCAGCCCGAGAAAACTGCGCGCATCATTAGATGTTGCGTGACTGCGGCTACAGCATTTTTATAACGTATAAATTATGCCTACAAAATTTGGAACGGATCCATGCATCGATGCTCCTACACCAATCAATTTTCTGCACCGCCATAGCCTCGAATTTGCATACACGTCAATATTTTACATCCACGTTTCGTCCCATTTTACTGGGTACCCCCTGTACTTTGGTACTTCATACCTCCCTGTACACTTGTCCAAATATAGTGATGTCCGGTTGCAAGCTGTAGTACACATCTAGATCTAGCAGCAGATCTAATAATATCATGGATACTACTTCTGGCATTCGCGCCAGCTCGGTTCTAAAACTGGTACCTATTTCTAGTTACCAGTAAAACTGGTAACTAGAAATAGGTACCAGTACCATTTAAGGGTTAAGGAACTGGAAAAGAAACAGATCTGCCACAGGGAAAACCATTCCATGAGAAATGGATAAAAACCTATGGAAGTGGCATTACAGAGTACCACCAGATATTAGAAACACACAAAGTTAAATACATACAGGTTAATTCTATGAGGTCTTCTCCAGGAATTAATCCCATCACCTCGGTAGAGCCTCCAGTACAATGACCTTCTGGCGGTGAGTTACATTAATCCCAGATACTAATCCCATAAAACCCAGTACATATTCAATATAAGTACAATAAATCCATGACAATTAAAATACCACTTGACAAAGTAAGGCGTATTACAATAGTTTGCCTGTCATTCTCTCAACAGGGGTCTATTGGCGCCCGTCTTACGGCGCCCGTCTACTTGCCAGATGGTAAACTGCCACAGCAAACAAATGACAAAATGAAACACATAGGCAACAATTAAATCCTGCCCTGGGGAACTAGGGAAGTCTGAACAGGCAAACACCTGAACAGGCCAGCTTGTAGAAACATAATACCAGGGAATCGAACCCCGCCCTATAATAAACCCCAGTATGAAGGTTCCCAGACCATTGTGAGAAGTATGTACAAATATACATTTCTTTTAAATAGAATACATGGTCTGTAATGGACCTGTCAACCTTGTGTAGTCAACAGCATGAACCCCAGCCAAAACCTGGCTGTATCCTGAATAAAATCAGAGTGAGTGTACCATGGTCCATGAGCCTTAGTACAGACTAATATACAGGTATTATGCCAGTCACAATGCTGACACTACCACACAATCTGCTCTCCAATGCCCTATAACCAGGCACCAGCTAGCTTAGACAGCTTGCTGTGATGGGTCCATCAGAGACAGAAGAACCTTGTATTGCACTGCTGCCTTCTGCACTAGCTTGGTCAAAGCATCAGCAGGATTGTCAACCCCAGGGATATGCTCAATATTGGCCAAGAAGGAGATAATCCAAGTCCCTACTTCTGGCCATCTGCCTGTGCACAAACTGCACCATGCCCATGGAGTCTGTTTTGAGAAGAGTGGTAACCTGAAGTGGCCAAGGAGCGTTAGAAGTCATCTGATGAAGCAACTCCTTCAGATAAAGGCTTGTGTGAATGCCTTCACAAATAGCCCTGCATTCTGCCACATCACTGCTGACAGCCACCCGTTTGTGCAGGCGACTAAACCAGCTCACCAAACTCCCCAGGCCTTCCTGTCTGAGCACAAAGAGCCCTGCAGCCCTGCCCCTGACCTTGGAGACCTGCCTGCTGTCCATTGAGCTATCCACATACAGCTCCATGCAAATGGGTTGTGATAAATCCACTGCAGACAACAGAATGCCAGATGAAGCCCTGACCTGATCAGCCACCTTGGCAGACCCTAGCTCCATCAGCATGTCATCAGGCAACCTGGCTATGACCATAAGGTCTGGCCTGGAAATGCCTGCCACCCAAGCAACCATGCCCCTCACCATGGGACACAGTGCCTGTGTGATGACTGGAGGAAGCTTGCTAATGAGGGTCTCTTGATAATCATTGCCCCCCACCAGCAGCATATTACGCCATTCCCCCCCTTCTTCACCAGTGTGGCCTCCATGCCCACAAACAGCAGAGGCTCATTCTCCACCTGCCATTGCTCCCTACCCAGAGGAAACTTGGACTTAATGATGGAGATTAGCTCCTTAAGCCACGACGTGGGAGCCAGCAGGTGCAGGTCGTCCCCGTGCAGCGAAGCATACACTGGTAGGCCTTCCCATTGCCCCAGAAATAGACAGGGGTCTACAGGAGAGACCTTCAAGTTGCAATGCTCTTTCAGGAAACGGTTGAGAGTCTCCCTCCAGATTATTGGACTTGACCTCAGGCCCTCCAGGCCCTTGAGGATTTTAAGGGGTCCGGACGGACCTGCCCCCCCCAAATTGAATACACATTTCATGTCCCACGTAGCTCCCACAAAAACCAGCATCTTCATTAAAACAATAAGTGGAAGCATACATGTGACACTAATTGACATGCCCGGAGGCACGCCGTTCAAGGCCCTTCATGAAGTACGTTGCCCTAGAGGCAACCAAGACACGGGTGGGTGGGTGGGGAGCAAAGAAAGAGGCCGACAAAACCAGCCAGAGCGGCTTTTAGTCGCAAAACCTCCCTTATCCCTAGCTAACTGACGTCATTAAACCCTTATGTTTAGTGGATGCTAGTAAGACGCTAACCGTACAGACCGGGGGTAGAATATCCCGAATCTGCACGGCTAGTATTAAATAATGCGTAGGTTGTTCTTTTCAGGGGCACTGCACCTCACGCCCCGTTCCGCCCGGGTATAATCAACCCAAGCGCGGAACGCACATTTTATTTAATCCATTTTTCAACCATGCACTATATTGCATCTACTAATCACAAAAGCTCTAGCCAAACAGCTACGAGTAAACACTACGACCTATAATAAGCCGCTCATCCAGCGGCCTCTTGTTCCCGCATTCACGTATAGAAGAAACTCCGTTCAAAGAACCCCGATTCATGTCCCACGTAGCTCCCACAAAAACCAGCATCTTCATTAAAACAATAAGTGGAAGCATACATGTGACACTAATTGACATGCCCGGAGGCACGCCGTTCAAGGCCCTTCATGAAGTACGTTGCCCAATCACCCCCGCCCTGGCTTTCCCTTGAAGCCGCACTCCACCTTGCTCGTTGTCACAAGTGACCGCCCTGCCGCAAAACGGGAGCCCCCCACATCGGGAGGCGTGTGCCCGGCGGCTGTGGATGCATGGCCAGGCCCCAAAAGGCCCAGCGCATTTGCACTGCGATTGCGCACGGCCAGCCTATCATGACCCCTCTCGGGGCCCCGAGTCGGTACCGCTATGGCCGTCTCCCCATAGACCCGGGGTGCTTCGAGAAAAAACGTGGACCTAGCCCAGGCCCCGCCAGCCCGGATGCCCGAGGCCACAGCCCCAGGCACCTGGCTGAACGAGAGTCCGTTCAGCCAAGACCGCATTCCCCCCCGAGGTTTCTATGCGTGGGGAAAAAATTTCTAGCTTAGGCGCTTTTCCCATCGCCGTCCCCAGCCCCAACCACCCCCCCTCGGCGGAAGGCAATTGCAAAGTTTGCTGGCCAGCAGCAATTTCCGAAGAAAAAGCCGCAGGCCGCGGACCGAGACACGGGTCGCCAGTGCCAGCCATCCGGCTCCAACCCGGGGTGCAAGCATCCCCAGGTACGGAGCACCAGCTCGCGCACTGGGCCGACCAAGCGACAGTTGAGCACCTGTCACGGCATCCGGCCCACCAAAGACCCCAAGCTGGGGAAAAGGTGCGGACCGGAGGTAATCATTTTCTTTTCTTTTAGTTAACCGGGCGAGGAACTACGCCTGGCCGGTTAACAACTGGAAGTCTCACCACTGGCCAAGTGGCCAGTGCAACCAGTGCTTTTGGGATTTTGCTCCGCAGCACCCATAGCTGCGGCTGCCGCCGCAACGACAACGAGCAAAGAAAGAGGCCGACAAAACCAGCCAGAGCGGCTTTTAGTCGCAAAACCTCCCTTATCCCTAGCTAACTGACGTCATTAAACCCTTATGTTTAGTGGATGCTAGTAAGACGCTAACCGTACATACCGGGGGTAGAATATAGTTGGATGGAGACTAGGAACGACAAACAACTGCTGAAGCTGAGAGCGAATGATGATTGTATTAGTAATAATACAATGAGAGAGCAATGGAAGCTGAGGGCTCAGAATGGAACGTCTGGGCAAACTCGGGTGCTGCGGCACTCCCCAGTGCTACGCCTATATGCCTATGGCGGTGCTACCTGCAGCACCAACCAGTGGACAACTGTACACTGCAATGCCATGCGACCACGTCACTAGCAACCAGCTAAGACTCGGCCCGTCAGGCCCGGCTACACCGGACCTGGCGGGTCGATCTAGCACCTAGGAACAGTCTGGCACTAACTGCACGTCAGTCCACCTGACGCCTCAGTACCGTACGCCCTGCCGTACAGTACTGAGGTGTCCCGCTCAGCCGCGGTAGGCAATACGCGGCGCGCAGGCCGGAAATCCGTGTGTCAGCCTAAGCATCTCATCTAACTAATATCCCGAATCTGCACGGCTAGTATTAAATAATGCGTAGGTTGTTCTTTTCAGGGGCACTGCACCTCACGCCCCGTTCCGCCCGGGTATAATCAACCCAAGCGCGGAACGCACATTTTATTTAATCCATTTTTCAACCATGCACTATATTGCATCTACTAATCACAAAAGCTCTAGCCAAACAGCTACGAGTAAACACTACGACCTATAAGCCGCTCATCCAGCGGCCTCTTGTTCCCGCATTCACGTATAGAAGAAACTCCGTTCAAAGAACCCCGAGTTTTGCACTCAATACCCATTCTGGCAATGCAAATTATGATGGGGGACCATAAATATGACCCTTGGGCATGCATCTGGCTACTTGTTGAGTTCAAGGCCCATCACAATACATGTGCACGGAGCTTTTTTTGGCGCGCACACCCCCTAAAAGCACGGATTGCCTAGGACAACCCCCCCACACTTGTGTACCAAACACCATATTTTTGTCAAATCCCCACCCAGACCAAAGAATGGAGCTAATTTGCAGCACCAAAATCGCACGTCTGGGCATACTTATGCAGTTTACCGAAAAATACGTCTTTTTTGTGACTAAAAAAAAAAAATCAAATCAAATACGCATGGGTTGGGCCCAGGGAGATAAAAATAACTTCCACAGGGTGGGAATATCAATGGGACCAATTTTCAGCTCATTCTGACCACGTATGTGAACAGTTATGTTCTTTTGTATGAAAAAAAAAATGCACGAAAATACGGTTTTATTCCAAATGGCTGCACCAATCACAACCTTGCCCACCACCAAGTGGGGCAAACAAGGTGCCAGCAAGTTATTTATCATGCAAACTATCTTGGAATCAAAATTCAGGTCATTCTGAGCTAGACTGATGGCATAAACTAGTGTCCTCAACTGCCACCCCTCAACCCTAGTATAGACTGGCATGAGCTCAAACATAACCCTTTTCATCACCTGCCCACCACAAATCATCAGAATCCTAACATAGACGGCTGCCAATTGAGTTATACAAACAGCCACCAAATGCAGGATCAAGCTGAGCATGAGCCTTGAGTATACTAGAGAGGTCATTCATAGCATGCAGCACCACACTATGGTAGCATAGTTGGCAATCTTCATTGGTAATAACAGAAATGTTTAGAGGCCCAAGCAACGTTCAATAGCAACAGAAACATGTGGGATTAGATGGGTGACTCGTACATGCTAGCCACACCCCACACCTCACCATGGTTGTAAACCATGCTCAACAATAAGGTGCATAAACAGCATGCTCATCTACACGTGCTATGCTGACTTAGAGTAGAGGATGATGCCTCAATCAGCCAGCAATAATAACACAATGTTCTAACCCTGCAGGTTCACATCACCCCGTTCAAAAACCAACCAACAAAACAGAACTGTAAGCGCAAACACGAAATACAGCAAAGCCATAAGAGAAATGGCTTGCAGCCATCCTCATAAGCATGGCTAGCATCCTTGAGAGCACATTGATTGTGAAGCATAGTGGCTGTGATCCACAAATCTAAAGAGGACACACACGTAAGCATAGCTTACACATATACAAAGCATGGCCAGCAAGAGAAGTATAGCCACCTTGTTTCCCAGCACGTTGAGACGCACGGTTCATATGCTCGCCAGCTTGTTGCATGCCGCCCTCGAGGCATGCCGGGGTACGTGTTGAATATGCAATATAAGCACTCTGCCATCCAAATCCTTCCATATATCATTACATTAACGTAGCAGCTTACCTTGATATTACCCAATCCTAGACAGGATTTCAGAGCTTGCCACGCATAACGTAAGCGAATCGGTTGAAAGCTGCCGGAAAACTAGAGACGTGCATGCAGCAAGCGGCGAACAAAACAACGCACCCTTCCAAGAAACCGTGCTGAAAGCTTAGAATAAAGGGATTTCTAAACGCAATAGACTTCGGGGGTAACCACTGGATAATAGACGTACAATGGCATGCTATCTTTCCTGACAAGGCGCGCAAGAAATGCCAGCCACCCATGGACGGGTTGACAGCGCATAAAGCAGGACCTGGCGTTTTCTTTCCGAAAATGACGAGGAAAAGTAATAAAATAAAAGGTTCTTTAACATTTTCAATCTCCCCGTTAATAAACGTTGCTTTCTGCATCGCTAGGGACTAAGAACCTTTGTAATTATCGCTGTAGGCATGTATTGCTGCTTATTCGTTGCGGCAAGATTTCCGCGCCAGACCCCCTCGCAAACGCGGATGTAAAATGGCATCGATCTCGTCAATAATGCATCTTCGGCTACGCAAGATCATGATGAAACTTTGATTTGACGCATCTGCATAATTTTCTGCGGTCTTATTGCCATATTACTGCATTTATTACCTAACGCACGTCGCCATGGCCAACTTGGCGCAAGGGTTACGCGCATCGTGCACCACAATTTCACGTGCCGGGTACCGGCGCGAATTTTTTGGCGCGAAATAATTCCGGTCCGTCCGGACCCCTTAAGGAACTCAGTGTGAATGTCCCTTTTCCATACAGCAGGCACCCTGACATAGAAAGGCGTCTTGCCCTAGCCCACTTTTCCTGTGCCACATCTGCATCCCCCTCCAGAAATGCCCTCTTGAAGTCTACCACCACTGAGCCATAGTCCAAGCCCTTGTTGAGAAGGCCTAGAAATACACACAGCAGCAGCTTCCAAGTGTCATGCAGCATGCCAGGTGTATACAACTCCTCAGCAGTGCACTCACCAGTACCCTTGAACTCATTCAGCACTGGCCTGACATGTGGTACCTTGACCCCGTCCACCTCCTTCATCTTGATGACAAACTTGAGCTTGAGTAGACGTCGTGCAGGAGGCAGGTCATTGACAGGTTCCACGCATTTCTTGGAGATCCAGTCCTCCCCAGATTTAATCAGACCCAGTGTGACCTGGGGACACATAATGGGAGAGGACATGAGCTTCACCAGGCCTTGGTAGTTGATAGGGCTGTGTCCAGCAAGTGAGTGAGGACCAATGCCCAAGCTGCTTGGATGACTAGCAGCCGGCAATATGAGGTCATCAACCAAGGGCTCCTGCCCCGGGCACACTTGCACACGCTTAACCGTCCTGGTTACTGCACGTGATAGGTGAGTGGTCCTGAAATTAATCAGTGGGACCTGACCAGCCCCTTCCTTAGTCAGGAGAGAGGACGTGATCACTACCCCATCCTGGCATAGGAAATTCTGCCCCAGAAGAGCAGGTCCCTGATAGCCCTCCAAGACACAAAAAGCAGTGTCCTGTCCAAGGATAGGAATAGATACCTCACCCAGTACCTTCACGTGTACCCCGCCACTGAAGTCAGACACAAACTGATAGCTGGGTTCAGTCATGCTGTACCCTGCTGCAGCTCTGGTCCCAATGATGGAAACCTGAGAATTAGTGTCTATACCTCTAAGGCAGTGTCCAGCCCCAGATTGCCATGCCACCTGAGCTTGGCTACCTTGGGCTGCTTCTTGGCTCTTTGCAGAGCCCCAATCAATCCAGCCAAACTAGTCCCCCTGGGCTTGGTTAGAGCCTTGGGCTTGACAGTTGACTCCCCAGCTGTTGACCTTGCAGCCTGTTCAACAGGTACCTCTGCAACCTGGCCAGGGCTGACAGATTCCCCTGCAACAGATGTGGTCGTTGCGTCAGTGATGTCACTTGGGACCTGAAAATCCTGCAGATCCTGTGAGCCTTGTGCCTGACTGCCCTCATTCATCAGGTTAGGCTTGACATATGACCAACTCAGCCGGTGCACATGCTTTGGTTCGTCCTCCATGCTGACCAAGCATGCGTGGCTAGCTTCATCAACCTGGGTAACCACCCCAGGACTCCAGCTACCACGTTTGCCATAAAGGCTAGGTTCCTTCCAAGCTAGGACCTTCTGACCCACTTGTGGCTCCAGCATTTTCCAACCCCGGTCCTTCTCCCTCAGCTTGGCAAAGGTGACATGTGCAGCTTGCTTCCAGCCCTCCAGCACATGTGGTGGGCACAGGCCATGATATAGACCAATTGGGCTGACAGCAACTCCATCATAGTAGAAATTGACCCTGCTGTTCAGCTGCTGCTCCACGTTCCTCAGCCATGCACTCCTGACAAGTGCAGGTGCAGACAAGGGTACCCAGTCTTCAGAGATGATCAATTTCTTGACCTCCTGGATTGCCCTCTCTACAGCACCCTGCTGCCCATGAGCCTAGCTCCCTAGGTGTAACCAGCAACTCAGGAAGGGTGGGATCACCCTTGAGATGCTGAAACTGCATGTCCACCTGGATCCTTGTGGTAGGAAACTTGGCTCGTACATTCTGCAGGGCAGCCAGCAAGTACCTGTTCTTCATAGAAGGTAAATGCTCTATAGCACCTTGTACTTTGTGTACCTGTCCACGCACACCAACAGTTGCATGCCCCTGATGTGTTGGATATCACACTGCAGATCACCAATACTCTGAGGTAGAGCTTTGGCATGTGATTTCCTGGGCTTGTTGGAGGACAACTGGCACTTACACCGTGAGGCAGCTTGCTGACACGCCTTGAGAAGGGGTGCCCTGCCCATACGGAAGGCAAAGTTGTTTGACAGAGAAGTGGCATGCCCAAACATGTTGTGGATTCGGGCACCCAACTCCTGGTACACAGAGGAAGCAGTCCCTGGCACAGTCAGGACTGTGCTGTCAGGTTGTCCAGCATCACCATGCTGACTTCCATCCTGTTCTGACTCAGAGCCTGAGTCACCCTGCTCATGCCCAACACCTGGACCGCCAGCAGGGACCACATGCATACCACCAGAGGCCTTCACACCCCTCTGTGGTTGTACATTGGTTTCTCTCAAAATGAGAGGTCCACCCTCGTGCCCAGCACGAGGATGCATGGGGTCAGACATTCTTACAGCTGCACCAGCTGTCAAGGACGTCTTCATAGGAACCTGTACCTCTCCAGGTGATCGACCTGGGGCCATCCTGAACCTGGAGATCACCCTCTTGTTGCCCACTGAGATATAAAATCTGCATTGGAGCACCTGGCCCCCCCCCTGGGTGAATTAAGGTGTGTAGGGGCTGCCTCAGACAGTCACTGCTCCTTGTTTTCTTCTTGCTGACTGCCCTTTGAAGGCTGGCCTGCCTGGGTCTTCTTGTTGTTTTTGTTGTTGTTATTCTTGTTGCTGCCCTGGCCCTGGGTCTTCTTGAAGCCAAACATGAGCTCTACGCAGTCATACTGGCGTTGTAGGTTGTTCTGACTTAACTACGGACTACCCGAACTTTATCTAGATTAGTAAGTGCTAGACTTGTCAGGCATATTGGGGCATATTCCTGACATGCCCCTTGCACCAAATGCCGTATACAAGCTCACCCCCCCTGGCAAGTAACACATGGATAGTGAGGGTAGTCGGGTATAAAGAAACCCAAGCTCTCCCCCCCTTACACGGCTAACCCGGTCATGCTGAAAGGAGAAATAGGCAAGAGTAGCAGTTGGAGCTAAGGGTCACATGGCCCCCAAGTGGCCCTGGGAGTGCGCCAGGTGAAGAACAGGGTGCCCCAGGTCACGTAGAAATACTGGGAAAAAAAAAGGACTGGATCCAGCTCGGCCCCGTGTGTAGATGCCCCTGGAAGGGTGCCCCCCTTGGAGTAATAATCAGCAGAAATCGTCGACGTAAAAGCTGGTAATGGCAGGAGTCGCTCTGGAATCATTTATCAGGAGCTGGCGACGACCGCAGTGGGTGTGAGCAGCTACAGGCACCTAGCTGCAGTGACTACTAACCGCTGACTAGACGGCTGCGTACTGCTGGCTGGTGGCATTGATGCTGGTCTGAAGTGGCGATTTGGCTGGCAGGTACGTGCAGCTGGCTGCAACTACTACTAAGAGCTGATCAGGCTGCTGTGTGTTGCTGGCTGCTGCGACTGTGTGCTGCCATGCTGATGGGGTGCTGGTAGGTATCTGCAGCTGGTTGCAACAACTACCACAAGCGAGTCAGGCTGTGGTGTGTGGCTGACTGCTGCTACTATATCCTATCATGCTGTATGGCGCGTGCTGGGTACTGCACTACGGCTGCGTGCGGCAGT
Source organism: Mesostigma viride (assembly GCA_009746045.1). Taxonomy (NCBI): domain Eukaryota; kingdom Viridiplantae; phylum Streptophyta; class Mesostigmatophyceae; order Mesostigmatales; family Mesostigmataceae; genus Mesostigma; species Mesostigma viride. The sequence continues at coordinate 212,268 of RPFO01000090.1, read as the reverse complement.
TGGCTGTCACTGGCCACTTAACTAATGACGGCTGCTGCGGCTGGCGAGCGGCATTTAAACGAGCTGTTTCCCATTGAAGAAAAGCCAAGGGTGCGAGAGGAGAACCAGGTGGATGCTGCAAGATTTCCCCGCACCGACGTGGGATGGAGCATTGTAGTTGATGCCGTTGTAGTGGTCCGTGCATAGCTGCTCATGTACGATGGTGCTTCCAAACCATGGCGACTGGCAAAAAATCTGAATAATGCTTGGCTGGAACTAGGAAAAAGAAACCCCATGTCGCCTGGAAGGTGGCCCACCGTTTAAAACATTTGTGGTCGCTTTATATAGGCGCCATCAAGCTCGTTGTATTCTCAGAAGAACAAAGGGGTCTTGGGCTTTGCAAGGCTGGTCACGGCTGGCAACCGGTAGTCACCCAGGGTAATAAAATAAAGCGTGAACCGCTGCGCCCAAGTGCCGACAATGTAGAAATCTGAATGTTTAGTGAAGCTCATGCAAGAGGTCGTTTAAGGTCGAAATTCGGAGCAAACAGGGCCTGCCGCAAGAAAATTCGTAGCCGACGCAATACTCCACGGAATGACGCCGGACTTGGTTCAATAGATGCGCAATTTGATGCTGATTCCGTGGACATGTTGAGTGGCACCAACGGATTAGAATTCCGAAAGTTCTTGCCGAAATGCTGCCCAGGCAAAAATTTGCCCGATTTGGAAAGATCACAACCCCCCTCATTCCGATGCCATGTCAAAAATGTCATGCTGTGACCATGGGAGGTTGTTGGTATTACATTAATAATGATGACCTCATTTACGACTTTGTCATGATGGAAATATCTTTGTCAACCACCATGGCTGAAAGGTGCCATTTTCTAGAATAGTGGTGGTCAGAAAAGATGATCTGGCGTGTAGCCCAGCCACCACCTATATGGCTGGTCGGCAGGACCACAACATAATTAACTTAACATGACAGCTAGGCAACACTTAACCAGTGCTAGATGCTGCCTGCTGGCAAATCATGGTTGTACCATGGCAGACAGAATTAGGTACGCCTAGCTGACGGTCCAGGTACCACGAATTGAATTATTGGCGCCTGTCCTATATGGGCCATGCGCCACATGACACGACATGGATTGTACTACAGTGCCGTATAGTGACCAGGCACATATATATGAAAGATAAACACCAGAAAACCTACGCGGGTATTCTGCACACGGCTGATTGGATTGCTCTTTTCGCGGACCTCAACGCCCAGGGACGTGCCTACGCCCAAGCAAGCTGACCCCAAGTGGCTGTTCTCGCTTTCCTTGCGGAGTGTGGGCTCGGCGTACCTTCGTGCTCTTCCCATGGCCCCCCCATTCGCCTTGGCTCCCAGCCACTACTCGGTGGCGCTCCGGCACCAGCTATTTGCCCCGCAGCCTCTTGTTCCGGCCGGGCGGCCTTGTGGTAGCTGTGGGCAGCCGCTGGATCCCACGGGGACTCACTACCTTGCCTGCATGGGGGGCCAACAGAATCAGAATTGGTATTTGTATTTGCACACTGTCCTCCTGACGGTGGTGCTCGCCATGATTCGGTCGGTTTTCCCCCACGCGAACATCCGGTCCGAGGATGCGGATGGCGCTGCCTTCTATTCCCCCAACCACCGGCCTGACATCGTGGTGCTGGACTTTGAGGGGGGTGGCCGGCATCTGCTTATTGACGTTTCGGTGGCGCGGCCCTTGGCTCTTAGCCACGTGGCTGGGGCCTCCCTCACGGCAGGTTACACGGCGGACCGGGCGGAGCGGGCCAAGCTCCTGGCCTACGGCGACGTCGGGCACCATCGTGTGGTGCCCTTTGTCCTGGAGGAGTTTGGGGCCATGGGGCCCCTGACCTCCGCCTTCTTCAAGGAGTGTTGCCGGCTCCGGGAGGATCGGCTGGACCTGGAGGGCCAGCGGGCCCCATGGTCGGCGCGGACCTGGACGTCATATTGGCGTCAGCGCTTGTCGGTGGCGCTGACTCGGGCCATGGCTGACATCATGCTCCGCCGTACGCGGGCTGATTTTGCGGTGCAGCAGGGCTATTAGGTTCCTCCCGTTAGGCGTTTCCATTGGTCTTATCGTAGTATAGAGCTTTGACATGGCTCTGTATATAGGTTTATAGCTGGGCGTTTGCTTTGGTTTGAGTGATTTCACTCTGCTGTAAGTAATTATATTTTTAATATATATGAAAAGACTCATAACTTTCTACCTAGAGCTCAGATCAAGGTGATTCTAGTGGCAAAGTTGTAGCCAAACATGAGCTCTACGCAGTCATACTGGCGTTGTAGGTTGTTCTGACTTAACTACGGACTACCCGAACTTTATCTAGATTAGTAAGTGCTAGACTTGTCAGGCATATTGGGGCATATTCCTGACACTGGGACACTCCTTCTTGATGTGCCCCCACCCCTTGCACAGGTAGCACTGGATCTTTGACTTGCCCTGGCCTCCTCCCCCGTTGTCAGGCGCGTTACCCTGCCTGGGCTTGCCGGCACCCACCCTCCTGAACACCGACTTGGCATGTGATTGCCCGTCAGGGTCGGGTGAATGGTTCGCCTTCCGCTTGTTGTGGTTGCCCCCACGTCCTCCTTGGCTTCTGTCAGCCTCAGACGCCTTGGAGCCCCCCTGGGCACGCCCACCTGCGTGGGTAGCCTTCACAGCTGGCACTCCACCCTCAAACAGCTCCTCTGCCTCGAGTGCTTGTTTGATTATGACCTTGTAGGCCTTCAGGGTAGAGTGTGGGGCACACATGACCTTTAAAGAGCCACGTGTTGCCTTGTCCAGCCCAGAAACCTTGAGCCAGTTTGTCAGGGCTATGTTGTCAGCAACATTAAAGCCATGAGCCCTGCCCTCCTCAACCATTTTACAATAGTTAAGGAAGTTCTGGATAAGGTCTCCTTTCACCTCCCACCCTTGGTATTTATCCTGCCAATGGATCCCCACCTTCTTCCGTTGATCCTCTAGCAGCTCTCTTAGTTCTGCCACGTAGAGTGCCCAGGCCTTGTTGGCCTTCTTGCACTCTCTAGTGAGGTCCTTTATCTGATCTGTACACTTGCCAAAAGTCTGGCTGCCAATCCAGATCTGATAATAGTTTGTACCACCGTACAAGCTTGGAAACCCCTCTAGCCCCTCCACAAACTCCTCAGCCTGCTTTGGCTTTGAGTCTGACGTGACAGGTTGCAGTTGATTAACAATAAGTAGACCCTGGGTGGTGAGATCATATCCAGAGACAGCATGTGTATTATTATTAATAGGTACATTGGTAATCTCGCCGGTAACCCCCACGTCATCTACATGGGCGGTCCCACTACCTGCACCTCCATTATTACCACTGGCTGGAGCACCCTTGCTACGGCGCCCGTCCGCCATGATGTACAACAAGCTGTCTTAGCAAACACCAGAGTAAAGCAGCAAAAGAAAGTATGTACAACTGTCGACGAATGCCGCCTGCACCGGTGTCGCCGCCGCCCCCCGCGAAACGCCGCTGAAAAATCGACTAAGCGCCGACGAGCACTGGAAAAAAAAATGGCCGACTTATTCAGTAGTCGAGGCCCCGGAAATCGCAGTACTCATATGTAAACTCAGGATCCTCCATTTCCGGCGTGTGAGCCGGACCTGCACCGGTATGAATCAAAACCGGTGTGTTCGCCGGGTTAATTTTGCGTCGGATCGAAAATTGCGATGCGCCGACGCGCGATGAGACGAAGAGGATTAGTAAAAATGGACAGAAGCTCCCAGCCCGCGGGAATCCACTCTCGCAAGGCCAAAAGAAATGCGACCAGGTTTATGAGGACCTGTCGCTCGCGAGTGCGAACGCCGCGTGTAAGCAGCGAAAGCAATGCGATGTCCTGAAACAAATTTGTAGTGACCACCGGCGCGCCCCCCCGTGCGCGTCGAGGCCCAGTTTTGCAAATTGCGCTGGTACCCGGTGAGCGAGGAAATTGCGTTGTCCACCCCCTCGATGGCGGTGGTGACTTCGTTCACCGAACGCAGGCCGCCTCGGACCTGAACCGTAAAAGCCGAAAGAATATTTCGGATTTGGTCTAATGGCCCGCGAATCGCCGGCACCAGCTGCGGCAGACGGGGGTCCTCGGGAAAATCTCCCAGCAAAGGGAGAGCTGCTCGCTGTCGACGATGTAACTCGTCGAGGGAAACCGTGACTTCGTCAAGAAGTGCTTGCCACGATGGCGCAGCCGGCCTTGGCTCGCGCGGACGCGGAGCCGGTAATGGATCAGCCGGCGGAGCAGCTACCTCCTCGTCGGTGGGAATGCGGAATTCTTCGGAATTTGGCATGATCGTGAAAAGGCGAGTAATACGAGTTGTGAGAGAGTTGCCCTGAATTCCGCCATGGTTCTTGCAGGAATGTTGCCTTTATTAAGAATAAGGAACACAGACGTAAGTCACGTCATGCACTTCCAAGACTGCACGCAGCACAGGCGACAGGATCGCAGTGCCAAGAGAACGTGCACGCAAGAGCTAGCGTCCCGGTGCTACCAAGTCACACATATAGGTTGCTAGGGACGCATCCAAGTATTCAGCTGCACTGTCAGAGCTGAACTGTCAATCAATTGATTACACAGACTCTGGTACGCCTTTGGCGCGCAGATCTATCAATTGTCCATACGGCTAGTCCTGTGGACCTAGCTATCCGTACACTGCTCAGCATCAATTGTCTCATAGGTCCTGGCGCGCTACAGCGCGCCTACCTATCAATTGACCATCATGTCCTGTACAAGTCCTGTCAACGTCCTGCGGACTATCAAAGTGACACTTGTACATCCTGTGTCCGTACGCGCCCACAGTGGCGCGCCGCCGGTACTGTCGGCACAGCCTAGGAAACGTCATAACTTTTACGTTCCTTAACCAAATGAGGCGTTCAAGGTGCCGTTGGAAAGAGCGTAACAATCTCTATCCATCTAACGTAAATCCTTTACGTTAACTAATCCCCCTCCGGAATCTCACCGGAAGGGGCTCCTCCGTACGAATTTCGCCTTACAGTTACGCCTTAGCCTAAGGCGTAACTGTAAGGCGTGGCGTGACTCCGGAATCTCTCGACTTTAACTTTTGATTGGACCCCCCAATGTCCTACTTAGCCTGTCTTGACTTTCGCCTAGTATATGCTAAGGGGCCAGCAATTTCACATGTCTTGTACCTCTCGGTCGGACTCTCCGACGTGGGAAACCACTGACGACTGACTGACATCAACATATATACTAAAATTTGTAAAACGCAGCCTTGGCACAATTTTAGCTAACACTCTTTCGAACGGCTTTCGGCTCCAGCCACTCAGCGGCGCGACTTACAGTCCGCTTGACGAATCAGCTGCGCGAAATTTCGTTGCGACCAATCACGAAAAGGTCAAACCACGGCATCCATATTATCAGGTTTTTTGTGCGTTACATCCAGATGAGCCATTTGGCAGAGGTCCGTATGCCCAGATTGCGCCAGGAGCCAAACTCTGCGATGTCCTGTGTTTGCGAGCTCCAGATATAACCGTCGCAAACTTTTGGGCTGTTCGACCAAACTTTATGTTAAGGAAATCCCGTTACAAACGCGCAGGAAGCTCACACGTGGATTTTCCTCTGCTCCACCGCCTGTAAGCGATTTTTCCCTGCTCTCTGCGGCGAGGTCACTCATCCCCGCGCGCATCGCGCTCCCGTGCAGGGGTAGCAGTCAATCTGGAGCTAGTTGAACTCCGCAAGACGTAATTCGCGAGCTCCGTCCACTGCGCGGTTGCGCAAAGTTTTCCCTTTGTAGACATGTACATATTGTTCAACTTCCGCAAAAGTTGGTTGCGTTGACAAAGGTACACTTCATCATTAGTTTCATAACCGGGAGGCTTCGGGTTCGAATCTACCCAGTTCATGCATTTATCTCGGGTTTTTGTTCTTCACCCTTTTGCCAACCTCCATGAATCTCGTGGTCGAAACCCTAAAGCTAGCGCGCGCTCCTTGGCGGGGCTAGCGCCACTTGGCACTCGACGGAGGTACGTGGTGACTCACATCTCCCTAGCCGGGGCTCCCTGGCCGGGGACCGGCCACAAAAAACTTGTACAAGCTCTAATGTCGCGGGCGAAGCCAGCAAAACTTGTCCTATATACTAATTTAGCAATGTCACAGTATCCCCGAGCATTCAGGGCATTCCGGAGTACCCCGCCAATCCAAAAGAACCGGAATGACTGACCACCAATCCGCGCGAAGCGCCCAGCGAGCGAGCGAAGCGAGCGAGCACCGTACTGCGCACCAATCCGCGAGCGAAGCGAGCACCGTACGGCGAGCGAGCGAAGCGAGCGAGCACCGTACTGCGCACCAATCCGCGAGCAAAGCGAGCACCGTACTATTCCAGCGGGCAGCGGGCAGCGTACTGCGCACCAATCCGCCAGCGAAGCGAGCACCGTACTGTTCCCCTCTCCGGAGCGCAGTGAAGGACCACGTACTACGCAGTGAGCGGGCAGCGGGCAGGCCCTGAACCGCCCCAAAGTGCTTTTTTTGGCTGGGCGAAGCCAGCGGGTGACACTATAGTGTGTACTAATGTCTGTAGCCCAACTATCACTCAACTGCAAACCGACTTTCCAGTTTCCAAGGTATGATCCAGGATCCTCTCGAGGAGATATGTCGATTGCGCTACTCAAAATAAAATTCGGGGGTGATCTACGAGACCCAGTCTACGACGGTAGACCGGTCTATCGCCGATGCCTTGAAGTGTGGAAACCTCAAACCCCCTCAGTGGGTTTGTAAAAAGTTACGAATGCACAACTTTTTAAAACGCAGGGGAGGCCTTCCCTGCATAACTTTTGCGAACACATTGACGGATAGTGAAGGGGTTCACAACCTGGTTCGGTTATAGGATCATGGTATCAAGTAACGTGCGTGTTTGCAACTTGCCCGTTGAAACTCTACGGCGGAGCCAATTTTCGGAAGAACCTCACCCTTATGCTTGCAAATTCGGGACAAATTCGGTGGATGTATGTATGTATGTATGTATGTATGTATGTATGTATGTATGTATGTATGTATGTATGTATGTATGTATGTATGTATGTATGTATGTATGTATGTATGGATTGACGGATTTTCAGTTCATCCCCTATTCCTATGTTTTCTCACGTGCACGGCCTTATCAAGTAACGTGCGTGTTTGCAACTTGCCCGTTGAAACTAGTCTACGGCGGAGCCAATTTTCGGAAGAACCTCACCCTTATGCTTGCAAATTTGGGACGAATTCGGTGGATGTATGTATGTATCTATGGATGGATGGATGGATGGATGGATGGATGGATGGATGGATGGATGGATGGATGGATGGATGGATGGATGGATGGATGGATGGATGGATGGATGGATGGATGGATGGATGGATGGATGGATGGATGGATGGATGGATGGATGGATGGATGGATGGATGGATGGATGGATGGATTGACGGATTTTCATCCCCTATTCCAAGGGGGGTGTCCAAAAACAAGAAAATTGACATCATGCTGGATTCGAGTAGATCTCGCGATAACAAGCATGTTTGCCACTGGTCGCAACCCCAGAGGGTCTCTAGGTTAGAAGTCACAGAGCCTCAAAAACCGTTAACTTAAAGGGTAGGTAGGTATGGTGCCGGGACGATATGGGTTTTTTACCACAAGACACTTGGATTTTCTGCTATAGCTCCCTGTATGGTCGGAATTTTGAAACGGTTTGACGGACAAACTGATAGCACTTGGCGAGCTGAACCCAAATCTGCAGTCAAAATTTCAGTGGCAGGTACCATAGAGGGGGGGCGGTTGCCCGCAAGATGGTGCTGCCCCTAGGCACGGAAGTAGTATGCTGCCGTCTGCCACCACTACAAGGCTTCGGCTATCCAGCGCCGTGCCGTGCCAGTATCGCCACGCGCCGGCCAACGACCCATTTCAGAAAACCGGAATTTTCCCATACACCAATATGCTACAGTACAAACGGTAGAGCTGGCGAGCTACATAGTAGTGTTGCGCGGAGCTGATCAGTCATTTTGCTCCCTAGGTCGACCCCTATATGACCCTTGGGACCTCAGGGTTTTGCTATTAATAGCGCCTACATGCTAGGTAGGTAGGGTCCAAGGGCCAACTTTTGGAAAATTTCAGCATGGTGTCTTTTATTTTTGTTTTGGACCCCCCCCCTTGCCTATTCCTATGTTTTCTCACGTGTACGGCCTTATAAGTGTTACGTCCCAGCCCAGACACACCTAGCCTGAGCTACGTAGCGAAAGATCTACCATGCCGGAATTAGGAAGATTCAAGGTGGCCTATAATGCAGATTGCGCTTCACGACTGGGGTCGTGAGATATCTGGCACCGCGACTTGATGCCAAGCTAATTAATACACACTTATAATGGCTAGCAATACCAATTACAAATGGATAGTTGCCCCAGGTTTAATATGAAGGCGTCATCGCACTTTACATTCATCAAACCAAGAGGACGAGACTCTCGTCCTCGGACCAATTTCACCTAGGTCTGCCACTACGCTGGCAAGGGGCGCCGACGGCATGGCGCCGACCTTCCAAAGCATGCAGTCCACACAAGATCCTCGGGTCGACATCGACCCTCGCCTACAGAATCCACGCATGAGTACAATATCTCAACTAGCTATAAAGTACGCAGCGCGGCGCGACTGCACCGGCCCCTAGAAGATACACGCATACAACAACCTACACATCAGTCCGGCGCAGCGCCGGTACCACCCCGGTAATTCCCGCGCGAAAGTTGACGAAATTCGGTGCGCGCGTGCAATGTTGACTGAAATTCGGTGTGCACGGCTATGGTGACGCGAAAATTTATTGCGAGCTGATTACGCAACCATTTTGGACGTTATTTCGCTTGTTCGGACGTTGATTATATAAGGAAAAGTATCGTACATTAAAAAACCTGAAAAACAGTTTCTTTTTTTTCTGCAGCGAGGGCACGTGGGCAGCAGGCGGGCGTTTTGCACACCAACCGGCCCGACCCGTGTGTGTGCAAGGTAAGACACAGACAGGAAAAACATGCTCTCGGCGGTCATGAACACATTCTACCAGTTCCTAACATCATTTCAAAGAAACCCAGCGATGGATTTCCCTTAATTTTGCGTTTCCGATTTTTACGCCCCTTCCGCGAAAAAGTGAGAATTATAGGAGCGCTGACAGGGGCAACACTGCATGTCGTGCTTTTAATCGCTTTTACGTCTTTTCTTGCAGCTATATGACTTCCCTTGGGCGCAGCAACATCGCCCGGTGTTTATCCTGCGGGCGGGGCTTGCTGGCCCCGTCCGGAGTGTGCTCGGGGTGCGGGAAAAACCACAGCTACTGGTTTATAACGTCGACAACCCCCCATTTTCTGGTCATTAACCGGCGTATTCTTGTGGTTTAAGCTTCCGGCGACGGGCGAAAAGAGCTCTTACCATGACGGCATGCTCTGGGGAGGCGTTCCGAGAAGGACTGGGGCGGGCAGGCAAATTTACACGCGACAGTGCCCGCACGTCGCCTGCGCACCCCGGCGTACAAGGCAAAGCGCAGTGTTTCCCTCCTGGACGGCCCATCGCTGCCTTTGCCGGGCGGCATGTTGGGGAGGCGGCTCCTTCTTCCTTTCTTACCGCCCGTTTCATAGTTCATACCCCGTGAGTTTCCCAACGGAGGCGTGTTAATGATGAGCGGCTGCATGCATGAATGAACGGGTGTATGAATGAGGGAGGGGGGGAGGGAGGGAGGGAGGGAGGGAGGGAGGGAGGCAGGGAGGGAGGGGAGGGAGGGAGGGAGGGAGGGAGGGAGGGAGGGAGGGAGGGAGGGAGGGAGGAGGAGGGAGGGAGGGAGGGAGGGAGGGAGGGAGGGAGGGAGGGAGGGAGGGAGGGAGGGAGGGAGGGAGGGAGGGAGGGAGGGAGGGAGGAGGGAGGGAGGGAGGGAGGGAGGGAGGGAGGGAGGGAGGGAGGGAGGGAGGGAGGAGGGAGGGAGGGAGGGAGGGAGGGAGGGAGGGAGGGAGGGAGGGAGGGAGGAGGGAGGGAGGGAGGGAGGGAGAGGGAGGGAGGGAGGGAGGGAGGGAGGGAGGGAGGGAGGGAGGGAGGGAGGGAGGGAGGGAGGGAGGGAGGGAGGGAGGGAGGGAGGGAGGGAGGGAGGGAGGGAGGGAGGGAGGGAGGGAGGGAGGGAGGGAGGGAGGGAGGGAGGGAGGAGGGAGGGAGGGAGGGAGGGAGGGAGGGAGGGAGGGAGGAGGGAGGGAGGGAGGGAGGGAGGGAGGGAGGGAGGGAGGGAGGGGAGGGAGGGAGGGAGGGAGGGAGGGAGGGAGGAGGGGGAGGGAGGGAGGGAGGGAGGGAGGGAGGGAGGGAGGGAGGGAGGGAGGGAGGGAGGGAGGGAGGGAGGGAGGGAGGGAGGGAGGGAGGGAGGGAGGGAGGGAGGGAGGGAGGTGTTACGTCGCGTAACAATTCGTTGTAGTTACGGACGTAAATTAGGTCCTTTACCTCGGCTGTTCTTAGGTTTACGTGCAGTTCTAGCTGGGACATGATTGTCCCCGTAACAGTACTGTGGTATATTGGGTGCCTTTGGGCGCCGCGCCGCGTACTTTATTAGTGGTCCTTATCCTTTTGTAGAATGTAGTGGACCGGCGTGCATCTGTGCACCTGCCGGTGTTTCTGTGTCTCGGCAGGCGAGGGCCAGGTCGGCCCGAGCCTGTTGGACCGTTGGTGACCATTTATGCACGTTCCACTCCGTGTGTGGTCACTCGGCGTGTGTTAAATGAATTAACACATATAGGCTTGGGTCACGGCAGTGTAGTTGTGTTTCCTTCCTCTTTTCCTGGAGTAAACGGGTTTGGTTAAATGGCCTATGGCATATTATAGTAGCACATATGTCAATGCATTGAGATCTGGATCGTCTCGTTCGTCTTTCGCTAGGGGTTTAAATAGAGGCGGCCTTACTAGTCTAGGTAGTATCAGAAGAGGTAGAGGTAGAGGTGGCGGCCGAGGGTTGCGGCGTAACAATGGACTCGGAGGTAGTTTAGATAGAGAGCGAGACGACGATCCTTTGCAACATACGTCATTGAATCAACCCTTCCGCGGCTGGGAAAATGAAGACGACACCTACTTGACAGGTAATGGGCGGGTCGCCTGCGAGCTGGGGGGGTAGTGCTGCCCGATTCGGGACACGCCCTGCCTAGAAGTTAGACCTGCTCAAAGCGGATGAACTCCTCACGTAGCTAGTCCCTTTTCCTTTTCCTCGTTTTGTTTTCTTGATACATGTGGCCTACAGTACCAACCCGCGGTAACGCAACTAGTTACGCAACAAAGGTACTTTCCACGGCGACCGTTCGAATGTTTGTTGCGTAACTACCAAGGACCGATACGGCCCAAAGTGGTGGCGAATTCTGTACTTGAAGTTCCGCAAGAGACAGACTGACTGACTTGTTACGAGCTGACCACCGGCCCAACACGTAAAGTACGTACAGAAGTACAGAACGTAAAGAGGAGCCCCCTACATACATATTATATTTTTAATACATATTGCATGGGTTGGCGTCTTGACTGTTTTATTTCCAAGGTGGCGAGGTCTGCGTGCGCATGTATATTCACAGGCATCGTCTCACTTCAAAGTTCACAATCCATCCATAACTTTTGCTCTAAAAGCTGGTTTCGTGGTATTATGAAGCAGATGGAAGGAATCGCCATTGAGATATTCCCGGCTGTGCTGCCGGAGCGTCGTGAAATGGCGGCGGCGAGAGACGTCGTCATTTATGATTTTTACGAATATCTACAAACATTTCGCGGCTGCATTTCGGCCGTGCCCAACGTAACGATCCAGATGAACACCGAGAAGAAGTTGAAGAATCTTTCGGAGGAGACGGTGCTGCTTTTGGAGGCGCGTTTTCCTGTTGAGTACCTGTCGGAGGCATTTACTGCCGTCCCCCTGCGCTTCGTCTCCGCAAACGCCCTGTTGGCAGAATTTGCAGGCACGAGCGTTGCCGCTTATCTCGCAGGCATTCCTCGCCAGTCTTCGTCTCGCTACGACGTGTTTGTGCGATTTACGGAGCGCGACAACGACGGCGTCTTAGTCGCGGCGTCTTTCCCCGTCACCGCGCAGGGAACTCCGGGTGACTGCGACGGGGTTTTGTTCTATTATGACGAGAAGCCGTCCGAGGGTGGTCGTTGCGTCAAGTGTTTCAATGGTGGCGCTGGCGTCGATCTGAAGGTATGCCGGGATTGCATGGACGCAACTTATTGCTCCTCGGAATGTCAAGCACGGCACTTTTTGCTTAATCACGAAGGCAAGTGCGAGTTGATTGCCAATGCCCGCCGTAGCGTGGACGTCTGGCGAAGGGCCAACTACAAGGAAGAGAACCCTGTGCAGCAAGCGTCTGTGCCGCAAGTGGCTGTGCCACAGGAGGCTTTGCCGCAAGTGGATGTGGCGCAAGTGGCTGTGGCGCCAGTGGCTGTGCCGGGAGTGGATGCGGCTCTCGAGGATGTGGCGCCAGTGGCATCATCTCAAGTGGCTGTGGTGCAAGTGGCCGTGCCACAAGTGGCTGTGGCGCCAGTGGCTGTGCCGGAAGTGGCTGTGGCGCAAATGGCTGAGCCGCCAGTGGCTGTGGCGCCAGGGGCTGTGCCGGTGGACGATTTTGCCGCAAAGGGATGTGGCGATGGAGAATGTGCTAAGTGAAACAACCTTGGCTGGACGCATGTCATGCTAACCCTTCTGTGACCCACCAAAGTGTGTGCATACATTATTCTGATGGAAAAACCTTTCCAACACAAGTAGAATTGATCAGCGATATGTGGAGACAACCTACAGTACGGTACTTACATGGATGTAGTGCCATGATGAACATAAACTTCCATCGTTGCTAGAGTGTTAGGAAGCCTGGTATCATAAGACCCAACTCTCCTTATCTAAAGGCAGGCTTGCTTGCAGACATACTACGGCTTTGCAATTAAATTGGTTGACCCCTTTCAGTTGTCCACTTATTTGCTCGCTACAGCATGCATGTATATAAAGTGAATGACTGCTATATACTTGATGCAGGAGATTTAGGTTCATATTGGAAGGAACATGCTACATCTAGCCGTGCTAGCCGGCGGGCTAGCCGTGCCCTCCGTCGTGGGGCCCGGGGTGTCTAGCCTTTCATCGTACTAGTATAGTTTAGGTTGACTGTGCATTAGTTTGTATTAAGTGAAACATTAGTTTGTAGGCTGCATTGCATGCACGGGCGGTCATATTGCTGGGGGCCCCATGTCTCGCCTTAACCCTCCTTCCCGATGCCATGAGGACTTTTATACTCATAGTGGAAGTCATATCACATTGTGGCAAGACATTGTCTTGGCACATGAGCCTGCCCCTGTGGGCAAACCCCCCACCACAGGGCGGGGCAAGCGCAAGGCTAGAAAGGTTTAGAGTAGATTAGAATAGATGGCCCCCTTTGGGCCCCGCGGTTCAGCTTCCACCCACCCCCACCCCCCACTGGAATATGTGCTACATGGCCCCCCAGCGGAGGCATGTTATAATTTAATTAAATTTAAAATTAAAATCACATTGTACATGCTCCCACTAACATACTCAATTAAACATCACTCAATTAATGAGTTAGGGTAGTGATGCTGGTATTACCCCTACCATAACCATGGAACCTCAGGCCTCCAATGTTTATCAAGTTAGTTGTCTAACTTAATAAATCAAGCCAAGTGATGGTACCATCTACACTAGCTATGGTTGTCAAGCCCAAGTCACCATTTGATACACGCCAAGTGATGTTACCATGTACCCTTACCATGGTGGTAAAGACAAAGTGAACAACAATGCTTTAGGCAAGTCATGTTGCCATTACCTTAACCATGGTTGTCCAGCCCAAGTTACTAACTATTATTATTTACCCAGCAAAGAAGGGGTTACCATTATATTAATTCTAATCATGTCACAAGTATTAATGTTCATGTATGTTTAACCAAGTGTCGGCGCTAGTACAAGTATGTACTGTACATATGTATGTGGTGGCGTGATCCACAACGTCGTTGTGGGTCACGCTCCACTTCGCAGTGCACTCCCGGGTACACACGGGTGTACACTCCGGGTGTACACGGGTGTACACGCCGGGTGTATTCTGTAGAAAGTTCATAAGTTCACCAGTACCTAGTTGTAATAATGTACGAGTATTAACTAAGATTATCGTAGGACTTAGGAGGCGAGATTCGCAACACTGACTAACCCCCTTAATATAACTCTGTCGGATAACCGGCGTGGGAATAAACTGACTGACTGACTAACCTAAAGTGCACGCTAATCCCCAGTAAACCTGTCAGCATGTGCATGGGAGACACATGTACGCGGTCAGTACTCGATGACAAGTTGATATTAAGTTGTCCTCACCATTCACATTTATTGGCATTAATTAATTAACTACGCGGAGTCCCGGTGGGGAGCCGTGGAGCATGATTGACACTGCACTCGGTTAGTTCTGGCATGGCGTAATCACACGGTACACCGCTCCATACATGCAGCCGGTCAACTGCTGGACGACATCACTCAGACGACCACGTGGCTGGACGGTTTCCAAAAGGTCATCATACTCCACCCACTCGTCGCACCACCTGGTGGGGTCAGTGCTTGCAGGCACCAATGTGGTCCAGTGCTTATGATACGCTCGCATGAGAATTGCAAGGCGCAGGTCCACTGTGCGTTTAGACATGGCACCGTCTTCATCCACATTAATTTCCACATTGAAAGCGACGGGCAAAGGAGGCCCACTGTATGAGTCCAAGGGGGTACGCTTCAGCCCATGGAGCTTGGTAAACACCAGGTATGCGGGGTTGCCTTTAAAGACACGCTGCCTCAGGCACGGTTCCGGTCCCAAGCTTTTACACCGTGCGACTTGGTGGATGCTTATATAGCCTTCCAGGCAGACAGCCCGCATGTTGGCCAACAAACCGGTGTTGTCCATGAGGCGTGCCAGTACGGAACTGTGCGCCCTTTCTAGGTCGATTGGATGCGGGGGTTCACAATCATCTTTTTCCGAAGCGCGTGCGACACACTTGTAGGGTGTAAAGGTAGGCTGGCACCCCTTCAAATGTACAAGAAGTACCGACAATGCTTCATGGACGGACCCCATTCCTCCCACTTTAACACCCAGCTCACGCACCCGGGCGACTTTGGAAATCTGATCAAACAGCATGTTCCGCCATTTAGTCATCATGTCCAGCCTACCAGCACTCCGGTAGAACATCAATTTCATGAGAATCCAGCCGATCCGGCAAATATCCGGGGTATGTGGCACACCAGGCGGACGTGTAACGAGGAATGACAGTCCTGGGGCGCCAAGTGTTTGCAAGACAAACAAGATGGTAAAAAAAATCACGTCAACTGCTGCATCTAAGAAGCAACAGTTTTTTTCGTTTTTCATAACGCGTTGATGCTCGCCTGTTACGACCAAGTCTTCCTCCGCCATAAACCTGGCACCCTGCTGGCAAGACGTGCACGGGGCATCATCACCCACCACCTTCAGTGGCGCGGCTGGCCTTGGGTTTCGCTTTCGCTTCCCCCCCGCAGCCGCAGCCGCAGCCTCAGCCGCATCCGCCCACGCATCCACGTCTAAAAATTCGTGAGGCCCCGTACGTGCCTGCTCCTCGGTTGGGCGCTTCTCAGCACTGTCCACCTCCTCCGCATCTTCAGAAACTGTCCACCCATCATTGCTGGCCGCGACCCCGCCCCCGCTGCCCGCGGCCTCACCCCCGCTGCCCCCGCCCACCGGCGCCGTGGCGGCCTCACCCCCGCTGCCCCCGCCCACCACCGCCGTGGCGGCCTCGTCCCCGCTGCCCCCGCCCACCGGCGCCGTGGCGGCCTCACCCCCGCTGCCCCCGCCCACCACCGGCGTGGCGGCCTCGTCCCCGCTGCCCCCGCCCACCGGCGCCGTGGCGGCCTCACCCCCGCTGCCCCCGCCCACCACCGCCGTGGCGGCCTCATCCCGGCTGCCCCCGCCCACCACCGCCGTGGCGGCCTCACCCCCGCTGCCCCCGCCCACCACCGGCGTGGCGGCCTCGTCCCCGCTGCCCCCGCCCACCGGCGCCGTGGCGGCCTCACCCCCGCTGCCCCCGCCCACCACCGGCGTGGCGGCCTCGTCCCCGCTGCCCCCGCCCACCGGCGCCGTGGCGGCCACGTCCCCGCTGCCCCCGCCCACCACCGCCGTGGCGGCCTCGTCCCCGCTGCCCCCGCCCACCACCGGCGTGGCGGCCTCACCCCCGCTGCCCCCGCCCACCACCGGCGTGGCGGCCTCGTCCCCGCTGCCCCCGCCCACCGGCGCCGTGGCGGCCTCACCCCCGCTGCCCCCGCCCACCACCGGCGTGGCGGCCTCGTCCCCGCTGCCCCCGCCCACCACCGGCGTGGCGGCCTCACCCCCGCTGCCCCCGCCCACCACCGGCGTGGCGGCCTCGTCCCCGCTGCCCCCGCCCACCGGCGCCGTGGCGGCCTCACCCCCGCTGCCCCCGCCCACCACCGGCGTGGCGGCCTCGTCCCCGCTGCCCCCGCCCACCACCGCCGTGGCGGCCTCGTCCCCGCTGCCCCGATTGGCTGCTGATGCCACGCGCATGAGCTGCAACACACAGTGCCGATCACACACATCACCAGGCAGATTATTGCTGTAAATAAGCCCGGTGTGCCAAGGCCGTGGACATCCTAACAATGGAGATGCTCAGATAAGACGTTACTGCTTGAACACAACAAACAACCCGATAAACAGGTAAACTCAGTGCAAAATAACAGGAGCCCTACCTGCGCGAGTATCTGGTTGGTCACGACTGCCTGCGCCAGATTACCCGCTGCAACGGGGTCTTTAAGGATTGGCGCCGCACTTGCTGTCACGCCTTGCAAAGCCTCTAGCGCAGCTCGAAGCAGATGTTGCGCCTCAATTGCTACCTCGTAGCCAGCACGGGCAGCACTGTCCGCATGTGGGAGGCTTGATAAGCCCCCTGAGAGAGCCAAGGACGGCATTGGGGGGAGGCGGAGGTTAGGGGCGGGGGAAGGACTGCGAGCTGACCCTGCGTCGCTGGTTGCCGTGTATTACCCCCAGACGCAACCGGCGCTGCACCTTCAGCCTCTTTCTGCTCATCAGCAGACGATGTTGAGGCTCCAAGCTTCCGCAGCTTTGCATCGCGCTCACTCTTGACAGGCCACACCTTTGCAGCGCGCTTATTCTGGTGCTCATTCAGTCGTCGATGCTGCGTACAAACGGCATCCATGTACATTGAAGCAGCATGAAACCAGGAACACCCCATGCCACAAATTCAGAGACGTCACCCATGTGCCTCGGCCGGTTGGTTCAAGGCCTAGCATTCTACCTGCAATGCATCCAACAGAAAGCAACAACATTGTAGCTACATTACAGGGAAAACCTTACGGCGGCCGTGCATGCGTTGACGTCCCACGTATCGCCAGCCAGCTTCTTCAGGTCATCCTTGCGCCTGTGTAACTCCTGTTTCGTGTGTAAGGTAACGACGAGCCTCTCAACGGGAGAGCCCTTAAAATCTCTGGACAGACTGACGAAGTCATTCGGTGTCTTGCAATTGTTCACCTGCGCTCCGTGCACGTGCATCCCGGCCCGCGTACGTCCAAAGCATGGATGCCAGCCACCAGATTGGGTTGTCAACAACCGACGAAAAGCATCAGGTGCATGTTGGCCCAAAAAAAACAAAAAGGGCATGGCGCCCGGCCACGCATCACCTGCCTGCATAACGCCAGGGACAACGACCTTGTCTCCGTAATATGCCCAGCCGCGTAACATGAAATTATACCCGCCAACTGCGTAACCGTCTACTGTACTTACCGGCTCACGCAATGTCGAGCGCATGGTGGCCAGTGTGTCCTTCACTCTCTCCGCCGACGTAGCCAAGCCGTCTGCCATCGCTGCCGTTCGTGCAACTTTCCGACCACCTACGTCAAAACATCATTTTTTCAAGGATGGTAATTCATCCTCAAGTCCGCCTGTAAGTGGGTGCACACGGGTGTACACTCCGGGTGTACACAGGTGTACACGCCGGGTGCACTTCGGTCTACTGCCACACGCTAAGGCCCTGTATGCACTGTATGTAGTGGCGTGACCCACAACGACGTTGTGGATCACGCCACTACATAACATATGTACAGTATGCAAGCGCCGACACTTGAGCGTGGCGGTGGGCCGAAGTGTAGCGTGACCCACAACGTCGTTGTGGGTCACGCTCCACTTCGGTCTGCACTGCCGGGTGCACACGGGTGTACACTCCGGGTGTACACTCCGGGTATACATGCCGGGTGTACACGGTGAAGAGGCGCGACAAGTTGCGCACTGGCCCCCTTGCGCCGTCCTACAGTACTCCTTATGTACGCAAGTCGGTAGATTGCGTACCTAATGAGACCGCAATTTTCAAATTGCGAGGCGCGACAAGTGCGCACTTGCGCCCTTGCGCCGTCCTACAGTACTACTTATGTACGCAAGTCGGTAGATTGCGTACCTAATGAGACGGCAAATTTCAAATTGCGAGGCGCCAGATCCAGGCCCGACGCCGATTTGCGAATGGTCAGATTCGCAACACTGACTAACCCGCGCGTCCGATGCCCGCGAAACGTCAACTCAGCCACGTGTAGGTCGGCAAATATCTGGCAAAGTCGGTGCAAATTGAGTTTGGCGCCCAAATTTGCATATAAAAAAGAGCATCGGTCGTCCTGTGGCACATCCACCACCAACCTGACCTGCGCACAACCCAAGTGTGCGCACCATCCATACTGTACACGTGTGCCCACCACGAGGGCTGGCGCCATAGCCACGCCCCATGACTAACTTCACAGGCAAAGAAAGTGGGGCTAAACCACGGCGGAGACAGCCGCAGCTGTGCGCGCGCGTTCCGGCCAATAGTGACAATGTTTTGCCCACCGCTGACGACAAGGCGGCGCCCATCCTGGAGCCACCCAAGACAAAGCTGGTCACGCTCGTGAGCGCGAAGCAGAAAGTTGTCGCAGTCACGTGTATCGAACAGGGAACTACCACGCCGTCGGCCGTCGCCAAGCAATATGGAGTGAGCACTTCGACCGTCTGCCGGTGGCTGGAATCTGAGACGAAGGCGAAGATCCGTGCCATGGCTGATGACCCAAGCCTGAAAAACCACTCGGGCCGAGGGTTGGTGCCCGGCAAACAACGAGAAGGCCGCTTTCCATTAATGGAGGCGGATTTGAGGGACTGGATCGTCAGCCAGAAGAGAGCCCCTGTGCTTGCGTAAGTTTGCATGCTTTCCTTGTTCTTCGTTTTGCTGAAAACACTGATGGGTAGTTTCTGTCTTTAAACAGCGGCATGTGTATTTGGTGAACATTCGAAGGAGCGCAAAAGCTTGCTGATTGTCGCCCTCTCATTGCTTGCGTGCCTGTTTTTCCCAATCGTATTGCAGCGTCGTCAAAGCACAGGCCAAGATCTTGATGGCTAAACATTACCCGACGGCGGGGATGGGCTTTGCGTACTCCGACACGTGGGCCCGCGAGTTCGCGTGCCGACGGGGCCTTGTCACGCGGATGGCGAGCAACCACCGCAATGTCACCATGGAGGAGGCGTTGCCCGCGTTGCAGCAGTTTCATTCCGGGCTCATCGTCGCCGGTTTGAACAGCGGCTTGAGGGCGCTCAGGGACCCATATTGGGGGCGTTTCCCCATCGGCCCCGCTACCGGCACGTTTCGGTTTAACATGGACCAGGTGGGCCTTGCCTTGAGGAACATGAAGGGCAAGTGCTTCGCGGAGAAAGGGGCGTCCCACGTGAACATGGGCACCAAGAAGGTGGATTACAAGCACCGGGCAGTTACCGTTTGCCTGACCACCGCCCCCCACTCCCCCTTTGACGAGAACTGGCTGGCTGACATGCCCCCCCCCTCATCATCTTCCCCGGCGCGGGTAAGAACGTGGCTCGTATGGCTTACGAGACCAACCAGTACATGCCTGAGGCGGTTGTCACCTTTCAGGCCTCCGCCTGGTTCAGCGACCACGCCCCGGAGGTGTGGTTGCAACTGTTTGAAGCCTTTTTGAAGAAGTTGTACGCCAAGTACGGCAAGCGTGACGTCCTCTTGTTCTTGGACAACCTCGCTGTTCAGGTGGGCATGTGTTTCCTTCCTTATTACCCCAATTTTCTTTGGCTTGTTTCGTTTCAGTGCATGTGCATGTTGGCTGCAAGGCATGTGGTGATGATGATGCCGGAGACTAATATTCTCTTTTTTTTATGTGTCGTTTCCAATGCCTGGGTGTTTTGGTGCTGCGGTGGATCGGTGCATGCAGGTCTCCCCCGCCTTTCGGCAAGTCCTCCGGGAAATGGGGGTGTTGCCGTGGTATGGGCCGGGCAACATGACCCACTTGTGGCAGCCAAATGACTGCTGCATCAATGCCGTGTTCAAGCGCTGGTTTGACGCGGAGGTCACCCGCATAATGGACGCGAGGGCCCGCGATGGGCTTGACCCGCCCAACGCCTCCGAGACGCGGATCATCATCCAGAATGCCGTGGCTATCGCCTGGATCCGCCTCTGCGGGCCTGAGGGCAGGCTGACCATCATGAAGGGCTGGACGCAGACCGGCTGTGCCGTCAGCCTCCAGCGGGATCCGAAGCGCGACGCACTCGTCTGCCCCGAGGGCTTCACGAAATACGAGGTCCCACGCCCAACTGACGAGGAACTGGCGGTCACTCCCAACGCTGATGCGGTAAGTCAGGCTGCTAATAACTCGCGTAGTCGAGCATTTTCATCAATCCTCTGACACCATGTCAAAAGAACTCAGCTGGTGTGCCTTTGCAATGTGTGGACCACTGGCTGACTTCGCCAACTTGGCAAACCAACTGATACTTGTCCTGTCCGCACAATCCCTTTAGCTGACTTTTTGCGTGTTGGCCTGCCTCGCACCGTGTGTGTGTGTGTTTGCCTTGTATGTATGTAACAGGTTGAGGCTGCTTCCTTGCGGGTGCCCCTGGCCAACACGCCCGGTCCAGATTCCATGCCCGCTGAAGGCACCGTTTTCGAGGTCGACCCCAACTGGGTTGCCCCCCCCCCCCCTGCGTCAGATGCAGCAGGTGAGAGGGGGGTGGTGGGCTACAACCCCCCCGAGGAGTGCCGCGTATGGGGCAGCAAGAAGACGCTGGCCGCCCACAATGCTGCCCAAGGTGGCCCGCCCACCAAGAAGCAGAGGGGGCGTGCGGGCTCATCCACCAACAACACAAAGACGGCGCCAGCTGTCCCGACTGTCAAAAATGTCATGCTGTGACCATGGGAGGTTGTTGATATTACATTAATAATGATGACCTCATTTACGACTTTGTCATGATGGAAATATTTTGTCAACCACCATGGCTGAAAGGTGCCATTTTCTAGAATAGTGGTGGTCAGAAAAGATGTCTGGCGTGTAGCCCAGCCACCACCTATATGGCTGGTCGGCAGGACCACAACATAATTAACTTAACATGACAGCTAGGCAACACTTAACCAGTGCTAGATGCTGCCTGCTGGCAAATCATGGTTGTACCATGGCAGACAGAATTAGGTACGCCTAGCTGACGGTCCAGGTGCCACGAATTGAATTATTGGCGCCTGTCCTATATGGGCCATGCGCCACATGACACGACATGGATTGTACTACAGTGCCGTATAGTGACCAGGCACATATATATGAAAAGACTCATAACTTTCTACCTAGAGCTCAGATCAAGGTGATTCTAGTGGCAAAGTTGTAGCCAAACATGAGCTCTACGCAGTCATACTGGCGTTGTAGGTTGTTCTGACTTAACTACGGACTACCCGAACTTTATCTAGATTAGTAAGTGCTAGACTTGTCAGGCATATTGGGGCATATTCCTGACATGCCCCTTGCACCAAATGCCGTATACAAGCTCACCCCCCCTGGCAAGTAACACATGGATAGTGAGGGTAGTCGGGTATAAAGAAACCCAAGCTCTCCCCCCCTTACACGGCTAACCCGGTCATGCTGAAAGGAGAAATAGGCAAGAGTAGCAGTTGGAGCTAAGGGTCACATGGCCCCCAAGTGGCCCTGGGAGTGCGCCAGGTGAAGAACAGGGTGCCCCAGGTCACGTAGAAATACTGGGAAAAAACAAGGACTGGATCCAGCTCGGCCCCGTGTGTAGATGCCCCTGGAAGGGTGCCCCCCTTGGAGTAATAATCAGCAGAAATCGTGGACGTAAAAGCTGGTAATGGCAGGAGTCGCTCTGGAATCATTTATCAGGAGCTGGCGACGACCGCAGTGGGTGTGAGCAGCTACAGGCACCTAGCTGCAGTAACTACTAACCGCTGACTAGACGGCTGCGTACTGCTGGCTGGTGGCATTGATGCTGGTCTGAAGTGGCGATTTGGCTGGCAGGTACGTGCAGCTGGCTGCAACTACTACTAAGAGCTGATCAGGCTGCTGTGTGTTGCTGGCTGCTGCGACTGTGTGCTGCCATGCTGATGGGGTGCTGGTAGGTATCTGCAGCTGGTTGCAACAACTACCACAAGCGAGTCAGGCTGTGGTGTGTGGCTGACTGCTGCTACTATATCCTATCATGCTGTATGGCGCGTGCTGGGTACTGCACTACGGCTGCGTGCGGCAGTTGGCTGTCACTGGCCACTTAACTAATGACGGCTGCTGCGGCTGGCGAGCGGCATTTAAACGAGCTGTTTCCCATTGAAGAAAAGCCAAGGGTGCGAGAGGAGAACCAGGTGGATGCTGCAAGATTTCCCCGCACCGACGTGGGATGGAGCATTGTAGTTGATGCCGTTGTAGTGGTCCGTGCATAGCTGCTCATGTACGATGGTGCTTCCAAACCATGGCGACTGGCAAAAAATCTGAATAATGCTTGGCTGGAACTTAAGGAAAAAGAAACCCCATGTCGCCTGGAAGGTGGCCCACCGTTTAAAACATTTGTGGTCGCTTTATATAGGCGCCATCAAGCTCGTTGTATTCTCAGAAGAACAAAGGGGTCTTGGGCTTTGCAAGGCTGGTCACGGCTGGCAACCGGTAGTCACCCAGGGTAATAAAATAAAGCGTGAACCGCTGCGCCCAAGTGCCGACAATGTAGAAATCTGAATGTTTAGTGAAGCTCATGCAAGAGGTCGTTTAAGGTCGAAATTCGGAGCAAACAGGGCCTGCCGCAAGAAAATTCGTAGCCGACGCAATACTCCACGGAATGACGCCGGACTTGGTTCAATAGATGCGCAATTTGATGCTGATTCCGTGGACATGTTGAGTGGCACCAACGGATTAGAATTCCGAAAGTTCTTGCCGAAATGCTGCCCAGGCAAAAATTTGCCCGATTTGGAAAGATCACAACCCCCCTCATTCCGATGCCATGTCAAGAATGTCATGCTGTGACCATGGGAGGTTGTTGATATTACATTAATAATGATGACCTCATTTACGACTTTGTCATGATGGAAATATTTTGTCAACCACCATGGCTGAAAGGTGCCATTTTCTAGAATAGTGGTGGTCAGAAAAGATGTCTGGCGTGTAGCCCAGCCACCACCTATATGGCTGGTCGGCAGGACCACAACATAATTAAGGCCCGCTCTACACGGAAAGTTGGGAGACCCCAAACCCAAAGAGCAAAGCTTGGTCGGCGCGGGTCAGCGCATGGAATCCTGTAGAATCTGGCAGCGAGGTACGGATAACGCTCGGTTTGGACTTTTCCCTTTGTCTCGATAACCGATTTTCGTGAGTTTTCGTGTAGTTGCCCCCGTGTCCAGGATGTCAGATGTCCGACGTGTCCAACGCACGTTAACTTTCCTTTTCGGGTTTGGGGGGGGAAACCAAGTTTCTTGGCGAGACCTCACCAAGAAACTTGAACCCCTAAAAAGCGGGCCGAAAAGGGAAGTTTGGTGTGCGTCGAAAACACGATTCCAGGTATCAAGAATCTCTGCTTACAGTTTTCGACGGACGATTTCCCGATTCCTCCGCCGACCCTCGAATCTTCATCTCGGCCCGCACGAACTTTCACTTTTACCCGCCCCAACTTTCCGTGTAGAGCGGGCCTAACTTAACATGACAGCTAGGCAACACTTAACCAGTGCTAGATGCTGCCTGCTGGCAAATCATGGTTGTACCATGGCAGACAGAATTAGGTACGCCTAGCTGACGGTCCAGGTGCCACGAATTGAATTATTGGCGCCTGTCCTATATGGGCCATGCGCCACATGACACGACATGGATTGTACTACAGTGCCGTATAGTGACCAGGCACATATATATGAAAAGACTCATAACTTTCTACCTAGAGCTCAGATCAAGGTGATTCTAGTGGCAAAGTTGTAGCCAAACATGAGCTCTACGCAGTCATACTGGCGTTGTAGGTTGTTCTGACTTAACTACGGACTACCCGAACTTTATCTAGATTAGTAAGTGCTAGACTTGTCAGGCATATTGGGGCATATTCCTGACACCGACCCCTGTGGTGGAGGCCGCGACCACCTCCAATGCCCGCCCAGATGGCGAAGCTGCCGTGCCCCCACGCAAGCGCACACGTGCGGCTCGCAAGAAGGTATGTCCATGCTTGTCAGATTGTCCCTTGCTTGTTATTGTTTGCAATGTAGGAGTTGTGAGTGTGTAACCCTTAAGGTAGCGGTACTTTTGTGACCCATTTTAGTATGCATGGGGTTCCCTAGTCCAGCGTACACAGTCTCCGTGCTGGTTTTCTTGCCCGTACACGCATGACAGACATCATCATTGCTGCTGCTTTACCTCACCTCACTGCGTGCAGGTGTCATATGCCGAGGACAGTGACGAGGACTACGACGAGGACGACCTCTGCGACGACGAGGACGACGACGAGCCATCCCCCCCCACTGTGACACATCATCGTGACAAGGTGCAGGTGCCATTCAAGAGGCGGTACGAAATGAAACGCCTGTCAACGTTCGAGGATTCCGAGGAGGTGGCACCGTTCATTGACGAGACAGACGTCCTCCCACCGGTTCACTCGGCGCCCACCGTCACCAAGGCGGGCCCCACCGTCACCAAGGCGGGCCCCACCGTCACCAATGTCAGCCGTAGTGGGCCAAGGCAGTCCCGGCACTAGTTTTTTGGCTGACAGTTAGCCGAATTAGTGGGACGACACTAATGTATTTTTCCAGGCTATTTAATTCGTGCTACGAATTTTTAGTGCTGCGTTTCAGGTCCGAGATGCTATACGGACCACTATACTAGACTCTTTGTGGTTATTTTCAGGGTCGAGATGCTATGTGAAATGTTACGAGATATTCTAATGCCCATGATACTGTGAGGGCTTCTGTGAGTTCGACGGAATCTTTTAGTCCACTTGTCTGCCTATGCGACTTTTGGACTTGTGCGTTTTTCTGCCGTTTGTGTCTCAGACTACTAGCCGTTGTGATGCCATAAGGGATCCGCGCTTCGCGCAGTACTTTGGACTGTACCGTTACAGAGAAAAGTGTACCTCAGTGTAGGCGCGTTGCGCCACACTTTCTATGTTTGATGCTGCCTTGGAGGCGCTGCGACTTTGCTCCAGCATGTCATACATTGCATTCTACTAGTCCTGTTTTTGGTGCGCCGCGTCACCTACCAGTGTGAGCGCCGGCACATGTGGTACTCCGCACTTGTGTTGTATGAGCCGTAGATTTTTATGTCGACGGCCAAAAGTGCTCAGCCGCCACTCATACCTCTAGGACAAAAGTGATGCACTTGTGCACGATGCTCTTAGTTCTCACGTAATTTATACCACTGGACCCCAGCCATGGAGTCCGGGGTTTGTGGAGCTCGGAACAATTGAAAGTAATGTGTTTTTATTAATACAACATTCCTTTATGATTGGAAAGATCGTTCCTCCAATACCTTAATTGTTCAACATGGTATCGCACCAGAAAGTGACAGGCAAAATCTGGTGAAGCCAAACTTCATACACTTCACCTTGTCCAAGACTGTGAGGGGGACGCCCCACATCTACATTGCAGTTTTTGGATGCGCCTCTTTCGCTTCTTCTTGTTGAAATCGGGCCACCCAATTTGTGGGAGGTGTTCTTCTTGAGGGAACTGCAGTGTTCTGTTGAAAGTGTAAGACCCTTGGCATAAGGGCCACTTGAGTATTGGGAAGGTTGTCTTTATTCTTGAAGAATCTTTCCTGTGGAGACGTTTTCCTTTGGAGAAAACGTTTTTTCTGTTCTTCCTGGGCAGTAAAAATCTGGTTTTTCTGCAACATTTTTTCAGTGGGGAGAAACTTGTCTATGCAAAGGGATTTGACCACTGCTCTGTGGTGTCCCAGATCTGCTGGAGATCCTATTGTCATTCCGGATCCTGATTACAACACCGGCCATCAGGGGGTGTCCCCTTCTCCGAACAGAGCATCTGTGGAAGTACAGTATAGGGGCACCAGTTTTAATTGGGAGATCGTGTGCACCCCTCGAACTCTGCGCCGTTTGGCGGAATTTTTAGACCAGCTCATCCCTGAGGAGTCCGCAATAGTTCCTGAGAATCCTACAGTTCGTCCTACTGGTGAGGAGTGACAGTGATTGGTGTGACCATCCTGAGTAGGTTTGAAAATGTCTGGGAATATGACTAATACACAATCTGTTATTTCCAATGCCAAGAACATTCCCACTTTTGATGGATCAGACGTGGGGAAGTGGGACACAACTGTTATCAGGTTTCAGCGTCTCTTGAAGGCGCATGAGTTGCAGGGGGTTTTGACTGGCGATGTCACTGATGCAAAGAAGGATGCAGCGGTGTTGTCTGCCATGAGCACGTTTCTGGATGGTTCCGCTCTGTTACTCATCAAGCGGGCGGACACCTCTCAGGAGGCGTGGGCCATTCTTACAGACCGCTACGGCAAGGACAAGACTACGGAGACGTATCGCATGGAGCTGCGGCAGAAGCTGACATCCAGGGATCCTGTCACGGAGAAATCTCTCCGGCCAGTCCTTGTGGCCAGGGAGTACACGCGCGACGAGTATGAGTCCCTGGGAGGCAAGTTCGCTGACCTGGACCTTGTTCTGTCTACTCACGACGTGATGCCGGCTAGTATCCGAGCTGTGATGGCTGGACAGGACATCAAGGTGCACGAGATGTCCTGGGCCGATTACAAGGCTCGAGTACTGAGGGTGGAGGACAGCCTGAATGCACAAGCGGCTGTTCTCAGAGCCGCCAAGGGGGGCAGCAGCTCTGCTGCCACTGACCCCACGGGGATCCTGGGGGTTTTCGCCACCATGGGGGTGGATGATCGGCGGGGGAAATGTCACCACTGTGGTAAGCCTGGCCACAAGGTGGCAAACTGTTTCAAGAAGCACCCTCATCTCCGCAAGGGGGGAAGGGACGGAGAAGCCAAGACGCAGGCCAACTTGACGTCCACTCCTGATCCGCAGGAGGCACTGGAGGTGCCCCCTGGTTTTGTTTTCCACACTGGCGTGGAGGCTCCCGCTGACCAACTGTAGTATTTTTGTTCAGTGGTGCGTTGCTCCAAGGGCGCCCTGGCCACCATACTTTTTCGAGTCATCGTTTCCAGCTTGTCCCACTAAGGGGGGTGTCAGCCGTAGTGGGCCAAGGCAGTCCCGGCACTAGTTTTTTGGCTGACAGTTAGCCGAATTAGTGGGACGACACTAATGTATTTTTCCAGGCTATTTAATTCGTGCTACGAATTTTTAGTGCTGCGTTTCAGGTCCGAGATGCTATACGGACCACTATACTAGACTCTTTGTGGTTATTTTCAGGGTCGAGATGCTATGTGAAATGTTACGAGATATTCTAATGCCCATGATACTGTGAGGGCTTCTGTGAGTTCGACGGAATCTTTTAGTCCACTTGTCTGCCTATGCGACTTTTGGACTTGTGCGTTTTTCTGCCGTTTGTGTCTCAGACTACTAGCCGTTGTGATGCCATAAGGGATCCGCGCTTCGCGCAGTACTTTGGACTGTACCGTTACAGAGAAAAGTGTACCTCAGTGTAGGCGCGTTGCGCCACACTTTCTATGTTTGATGCTGCCTTGGAGGCGCTGCGACTTTGCTCCAGCATGTCATACATTGCATTCTACTAGTCCTGTTTTTGGTGCGCCGCGTCACCTACCAGTGTGAGCGCCGGCACATGTGGTACTCCGCACTTGTGTTGTATGAGCCGTAGATTTTTATGTCGACGGCCAAAAGTGCTCAGCCGCCACTCATACCTCTAGGACAAAAGTGATGCACTTGTGCACGATGCTCTTAGTTCTCACGTAATTTATACCACTGGACCCCAGCCATGGAGTCCGGGGTTTGTGGAGCTCGGAACAATTGAAAGTAATGTGTTTTTATTAATACAACATTCCTTTATGATTGGAAAGATCGTTCCTCCAATACCTTAATTGTTCAACAACCAAGGCGGGCCCCACCGTCACCAAGGCGGGCCCCACCACCACCAAGGCGGGCCCCGCCACCACCAAGGCTGGCCTCACCACCACCAAGGCGGGCCCCGCCACCTCCTCCAAGGCGTCGCCCAAGAAGAAGGCGTCACCCACGAAGAAGGCTCGCGTCATCATCAAGTGGGACCCGCATGCCAACAAGGACGACCCGCATGCGTACAAGGAGGGTGCGTACAAGCGCATGCAGGATAAGAAGATCGACCCACCTGTGGCGTCCGAGCTGCTGGCCGCCCAGGTGTTGCACCTCTCTCAGCTGACCCCTGAGTCCATGGTTGGCAGGCGCATCTGCCAGCTGTGGGATGTGGTGGGGGATGACGGCAAGCCCTACTGGAAGTGGTACTACGGTACCATCGCCAACACACCGCCACGCAACTCGGTCCGTGTCGAGCCGCTGCCCAAGAAGACAACGGCAGGCTGGTCGTTCAACGTCCTGTGGGACCCGGAGGAGGAGGGCGAGGAGGCTGTGCATGACACCCTTACCAAGCAGACGGATTTCAACTATGCCCTCAAGTGGCTGGTGTTTGGTGCCTGAGGCCCGTGCCATACTTGTACAACTGTCTATCCTCAATGTGAGGAGAGAGATCCTGTCATGACACACTTTTGATGTCTTATTCTGATGTAATGCTGTTTGATGTCCTAAACAGAACATAGTGCTGCAGCACAGCATACATGTTGCAATGCCAACAATGTGGTTTTGGATTCATGTCCATAGCCATTTCCACTCAACGGCTATTCAGTTTATTTCCTCCTTTTTAATAAATGTCCAGTGCATTCACCATGCAAATGTACCATGCAAATGCTCACTCATGTAAATGTACATGCACCCCGGATGCCAAAGGGCACACCACCAGACCCAAACCCTATACACATGACAATAATTTAGGAGTATTACTATAGTAGTAGTAGCAATAACATCATCCCGTGCCACTAATAAGTTAGACAACTATGGTAATGTACGCCAGTCAAACAACCCCAAACAACACGCATTTCCATACCCTGGTTTCTTGAATGTCACAGTCTTTTAAGTGAGTATCTCTATAGTTACAACCCTGACCCTACCCTGGATTCATGAAGGTCACACTCAAGGAGCTCAAGACCTACCTTACAATACCCACCACTATGTACATACCCTAACCAACCCTTACCCTACCCTGGATTCATGAAGGTCACACTCAAGGGGTTTTAGTGGCCCAGCAAACAAACTACCACATTGCACTACCCTAAAAACAGACTCAAGTTTCCCTACCTTGCCATACGAATGCCTAAGGTACCCAATACCCATTCAAAAACTCCTCACTGAAAACATCAAAGTATTTACTATTCCCTACATATTGTTTACAATATATAGTTGTCCTGGCTTGTAGTTTTGTCGTGGTATCTCATGTTGGCTTTGGCTGTGGTTATGTGTAGGTGCCTTCAATCTGCTCCAAGTAATTATATTTTTTAATATATAGTTGTCTATTCTATGCAGTAAGTGATACAACCCATGTACAAGGTTGTCTCACTTAATAGTTGTCTCCCTTACCATGCTATAACAACATTCTCGATCTATTGTTGTATCAATTTCAACTCAACCCCGCAATGCATCCTACTTGCTCCTTGCTATTGACCATGTAGAAACATTAAATTTAGAACACTTGGAGGACTTAACCTTTATTTATTACAGCAGCAGGAAAACCAAAGCCCACGGACACTATTTGCTCAGCAGGTCACGTGTAATCAGTGTCCAACCAAACACTGTGTGGACAGGTAATGTTGTATCCTACTCAATGCAGGATGCTTGTATATTGTTCTGACATGTAGCAGTCAGCCAGGACCGTACAACAAGTGCATGACACTAGCCAATCCTAAACGAGGACGGGGTTCACCGCGTCCTTCACGAGCCCCTTCTCACCCTGTGCCGGGGCGTAGAAGAAAAAACGAAAGTTATCCCTTTCCTTGTACGCCGCTCCCGCGTGCACAAGCGCCCCGTGCCACACCAAGACATCGCCGGCCTCCAACACTAACGTCTTCTTCTTGACGTCAGGGCGGGAGCTCATGTTGTCCAGGCCTGGGTACAGTATACTGTTCTCCCAGTACACAAACGATGTGCCAGCGAAGGGGGCCACTATGACCGACACGGGGTAGTTCACATCCCATGCTCCCGGGTATCGCGTGTAGTCCGAATGGGCGGGCTGCTCTTCGCATCCCGCCTTGCTCCATAGAAAGTAGCCCTTCACTGGGAAATGCTTGCCGTCCGGGCCCATCAGGACACGCACCAGACGATTTGCGATCCTACGCGCCGGGTCACCCTGTTCGAAGGGCACGAAGCCCATCCATCGGTGCTTGTCACCAGAATTTGTCACGAATACGCGAGTTTTCTTGTTGTAAGTTACCGCGTTGAAGATCGGCTCATAGACCGTATTTCCAGGCTGAGACATTTCACGAAGCAGGGCCAGTTCTGATGGCATCACAAGACCTGATGTCCTAAATAAGCCGCTCGTCCCAAGAGCAATTTGGGCCTCATGCGCAACCGAATCCATGGGTGACAAGGCGGCTCGTTGCCTGCACAGCGTCTCCACCACTTCTTTGTTGCGGTACAAGAAGCGCCGCTGGGCGTTATCGCAATCCCGCTTCGCTACTGCCCACGGCTCCTCGGCCTTCACAGCAGCCGATTCTGCTGCGTACTCATTCTTCCGGGCTTCTCTGCGCTGCTCCAGCCAGGCGTCTTTGCCCATTTCTTTAATCCGCTTAGCCACGTACGTAGCTCGCCGGGCGTTGGCATTGAGTTTGCGATTTAGCTCCTTCGCAGGATCTGGTGGCTCTACAGACGCCATTACAATGTATGTACTGGTATGTCTGTCTGACAACCCGCGTGGTATTTTTTTTTTTGTGGTATGACTAAGTAGATAATGAATTCAGTATCAGGCAATATTTGATGTTTTATATATTCGCGCTTGTGCGCGAAAATGCTTCCTCTAGGTTTTGGTTTTGGGCGTACATTATCGCTCCATGCATTATGTTCAATTGCTTTGGGCGGTTCACCTGAAAGTCGGCTGCTCGGCGCTCGGCACTGCCTGTACATGTACAAGTGTAAGTGGGTGCACACGGGTGTACACTCCGGGTGTACACGGGTGTACACGCCGGGTGCACTTCGGTCTACTGCCACACGCTAAGGCACTGTATGCACTGTATGTAGTGGCGTGACCCACAACGAAGTGGGTGCACACGGGTGTACACTCCGGGTGTACACGGGTGTACACGCCGGGTGCACTTCGGTCTACTGCCACACGCTAAGGCACTGTATGCACTGTATGTAGTGGCGTGACCCACAACGACGTTGTGGATCACGCCACTACATAACATATGTACAGTATGCAAGCGCCGACACTTGAGCGTGGCGGTGGGCCGAAGTGTAGCGTGACCCACAACGACGTTGTGGATCACGCCACTACATAACATATGTACAGTATGCAAGCGCCGACACTTAACCTGTTAACTCTTTATTCGGAGTGATAGTCAACGACCTATATACTACGGACTACCAATAGCTACCGCATATAAAACATGGGCTTTTCATCACGCCCGTCGAGGGCGATGACGGTGACGGCCGTCACCGTCATCGCCCTCGACGGGCCAACATCTAAACTCTTCTCTTAATCAACAAAGTATATTACCAATAGCCGCTGCCTATCAAACAGGTTGTATTCATCACGCGCGTGAACGCCCCGTCATCGCCCCGTCATCGCCCCGTCAGCGCCCCGTCATCGCCCTGCCGAGGGCCAACCTCTTAACTCTTTATTCGGAGTAATAAAAAACGGCCTATATTGTGAATAGCTGCCGCCTATCAACCAGGTACTTTTCATCACGCCCGTCGAGGGCGATGACGGTGACGGCCGTCACCGTCATCGCCCAGCCGGCATTGCCATACAAGAATCGGATTTCTTTGAAAAGAGTTTCTCGAAGTGAGGCGGGGAATAAGGCCGCTCACGGGAGCCGCCTGGATGGTCGGCTGAACCGGGCGGGTTTGGCAGATGTAACCGGATTTGGCTAATGGCTGGCGACCTGGAATTGTTAGTAGGGGCAGTGGCCCTATTGTGCTACAATCTCGAAACAATCTTATGCTTAAAGTTTGACAGGGCCGGGTTTGTTGAACCGGTTTGTTGAATGATACACCCGTTTGCTCACCATAGTCACCAGCATCTTTGTTAAAACAATAAGTAGATGCATACAGACAGGTAGCGGTTACAGAACCGCTATTAAGAACTCCTTAGGCATGGCTCGCGATTACCCGCGCAGACCAGGCCACCAAAGAGGGTGGGTGGGTGGGACAAGAAAAAAGACCACAACAATGTCACTACGCCGCCAAAGTAGTCAAACTGCCCTAGCACGGGGCTGACATCAGCAACCGAGCTTAACTTAACACGCCAACCTGAGAATGTAGCGACACCTACCGTACCACAAAAACAACAACCAATCAAATACCCTTTCCGAAAGGTTCTAATTATCATTCAACAAACCGGTTCAACAAACCCGGCCCTGTCAAACTTTAAGCATAAGATTGTTTCGAGATTGTAGCACAATAGGGCCACTGCCCCTACTAACAATTCCAGGTCGCCAGCCATTAGCCAAATCCGGTTACATCTGCCAAACCCGCCCGGTTCAGCCGACCATCCAGGCGGCTCCCGTGAGCGGCCTTATTCCCCGCCTCACTTCGAGAAACTCTTTTCAAAGAAATCCGATTCATACACCCGTTTGCTCACCATAGTCACCAGCATCTTTGTTAAAACAATAAGTAGATGCATACAGACAGGTAGCGGTTACAGAACCGCTATTAAGAACTCCTTAGGCATGGCTCGCGATTACCCAACCTCCCCTTCCTGGCCCTCCGGTCCGCTAAAGAAGCACCATTTCCTTTCCCGTCAAAAGCTGTCCTGTCGCGATGGGCGCTCTCCGTTGCCAGAAAACAGATTTAATTCCCAGCGACTGTGAATGCACAAAAATTCATGCACTGTCAATCGACACAGCTCGCATTTTTGACCCCACTCGGGGGCCCCCGCTGACCTCGTTGCCGACCTCTTCTCTGGTCCGCTAAGGGGTGCTGTCGCGGAACACAAAGTCAAAGCAAAAGCTGCTGACTGGCGCCGCTGATTCCAGCCGACGCCCAGTTTACAACTTTTTTGAAGAGCAACCAACCTAGTGCCGAGCACATAAACACTCCTTCCGTACAAAAAAGTGGAAATACCACTGATTACGAAATCAAGTTGGTTTTCAGCCCTTGCCTCCTGCGCCGAGGCTCCGTGTCCCACAACGGTGACTTAAATTTTTTACCCCCCCGAGCCGCGGCGGCCCTCAAGCCAAGCCCAACCCGGAATGCAAGCATTTCCAGGTACGAGACAACTCAAAGGCAGGCCAGCCTGCCGACAGCCCAACCCGAGGCGCAAGCATCCCCAGGTACGGAACCATCAAGCAAGCTAGCCCTTGCCCAACCCGGCCAGCTGGCCGTTTCTTTCAAACAAACCAGCCATTAAATAATGCATCAGCCCCCGCTTCGCATTTAAACCCCGATCACCCGGACATTAATTCCGGGCCAGTGGCAGCCATGAATCCCAACCGCCTTAAGCAGCCAGGGATCATGGATGCCGGAAATTTGGTTAACAAATTTTAGCCCCGCACCCATGCTGAGCGCAAGGCTGGTGAGGCACTTCTTGTACCGCCATAGCCTCAGCCGTCGGCGCTCAGCCAACGTTTACAAGAAAAAAGACCACAACAATGTCACTACGCCGCCAAAGTAGTCAAACTGCCCTAGCACGGGGCTGACATCAGCAACCGAGCTTAACTTAACACGCCAACCTGAGAATGTAGCGACACCTACCGTACCACAAAAACAACAACCAATCAAATACCCTCTCGATCCTAGGTATAGACTACCTCGTGTATCATCGTAATTGACAGCATCGAGATCATTCATACCTACCTACAATGGCCAGCTGCAAAAGAAAAATGTCGACCAACAGACAGGACCTGTCGCCGGGAACCCTGTCGGCATTAAGGGCGAGACAGGCTTTTAATTCACGGACTTACAGACTGCGTACATGCACCGCTTTGCATAGGGTGTCGCGTGTGTTCAACGCCGCGGACTCGCACGCTCGCAGGGACGTTGAGATGCAAACCAATGCACCGTCGGATTGGAGCATTGCATTGCAGCGGCTGACGAATTATGATCAAAAGGTTTCTCACAGCGCTAGCAAGTTGACGCATGTCATCGCAGTGAAATTGTCAGGTGACCGGATAGGAAAAGGTGCTCATGGCACGTTATACGCTATCCCTGCTAGCTCGAGTGCACCAGGTGGCGAGGCTACGCTAGTGGTAAAGCTGGCAAGCCTTCGACGAGACACGCTGCTGGTGAACTACCAGGAGGCTGTTATAACCGCCGTTGTGGCAGTGGCCAAGGAGGCCGGTTTCATGTCTATAGCTGGCCCGCAGGTCTGCCCTGCAGTAGAAGGGCTCTGGTCCACGTGCGGTGAAGTAGGTGGTATTGTCATGGAGAGAATGAGTGGTGACTTGCATGCTGCCCGTGATGCCCCGGAAAATCAGCGTGTTTTCGAAGTTTGCTCACCCAGCGTCCTTGCAGACTGTGCAAAGGCATTGGCTGGCTTGCACGCCGTTAACATTATACACAATGACGTCAAGCTCGATAATTTTCTCTACACCATGGCGCCAGGAAGTGCACATCCGATAATCCGTATTGCAGATCTCGGCCTGGCGACAAGAGGGGGGGAACGGATTTTCACGCATCAGGCTGGTAAGGATCGTCAGCCTCGGTGGCATCCCGCAACAGTGGACCAGCCCGGCATGACAGGAGGGGTGGTGACAGCGCAGCGAGACCATGATGTGTACTCCTTCCTTGTAATGGTGGTATCCTTGTTTCGGCATAAGGGCCGCGCTCTCTTCGTGAATTCTGTGGATTCAGGGCTATTTAACTTGTGTCACAATGTCTATTACCACACCAAAAGGTTGGGCCCCCTTGCTTTCCCGGTACCCACGATGTCTGAAGTGGAGGAGTTGTTTCGCAATGCTCGGCCTTTTGTTTCCAGGCCTTGCCCAGAGAACGCTCCAGGGACACCACGGAACACGGTGCCCCTCCCGCGTGTCAGGGGTTAGGACATGTAGGATACCGTGACAGCAGCTTTGTCGACTTGGATCCATGATCTAACATCGTGGTTGCCTTGGTTTACTTATCGGTGATTACTGATGCCTGTTGTACACACGGTGCACATGTCTTATTAATTAACTTATTAAGTACTAAATTATTATCACGTCTTTTGATTGAGTTAGCCAGCTTTTGCCCATGCACACACATGTCCACATTAATTAATTATATAATTAAACTCGTGCTTCCACTGGGACATCACGGAGCATTAACCCGGATGGATGGAGGGAGGGAGGGAGGGAGGGAGGGTTTAGGGTGGAGGGAGGGAGGGAGGGAGGGAGGGAGGGAGGGAGGGAGGGAGGGAGGGAGGGAGGGAGGGAGGAGGGAGGGAGGGAGGGAGGGAGGGAGGGAGGGAGGGAGGGAGGGAGGGAGGGGGAGGAGGGAGGGAGGGAGGGAGGGAGGGAGGGAGGGAGGGTTTAGGGAGGATGGATGGAGGAGGGAGGGAGGAGGGAGGGAGGGAGGGAGGAGGGAGGGAGGGAGGGAGGGAGGGAGGGAGGGAGGGAGGGAGGGAGGGAGGGAGGGAGGGAGGGAGGGAGGGAGGGAGGGAGGGAGGGAGGGAGGGAGGAGGGAGGGAGGGAGGGAGGGAGGAGGGAGGGAGGGAGGGAGGGAGGGGGAGGGAGGGAGGGAGGGAGGGAGGGAGGGAGGGAGGGAGGGAGGAGGGGTGCTCGCAATCCTACCGGTCAAAGCTATCTACAAAACAGTTCTATGTTCTCTTTGTGATGGTCGCGACCCTAGGGGTCTTGGTTGGCATGCCGCCCTCGTTTGAAAACACGTTCCTTCCCCACTGCATGGGGCTTGTTGGCCTCTATGACCTGCACAGTCACGTGTCTATTAATTAATCAATAAATTCATGACCATGGGCCCACGTGGCCATGTCCATCATCTTTCTCCAAATCACTTAAAGAGGACTAGCACCCCCATGCATGTCCTCTGCACATGCGGAGACGCCAATTCATCAGTTTAAATTTTGTATTCAACTCGTGACACGCCAATTAATTAATAAGCTAGTTAATTAATTAATTAATTTTGTGCACATTAATTAATTAATTAATAGACACGTGCTCCGTGACTCCGCGACGCGAGCACGAGTTTATTTAATTAATTAATTTGCTGCTGGAATACATTAATGAATTATATAATTAAACTCGTGCTCGCGTCGCGGAGTCACGGAGCCTTAAGCGTGGCGGTGGGCCGAAGTGTAGCGTGACCCACAACGACGTTGTGGATCACGCCACCACATACAGTGCATACAAAAGCGCCTTAGCGTGTGGCAGTAGACCGAAGTGCACCCGGCGTGTACACCCGTGTACACCCGGAGTGTACACCCGTGTGCACCCACTTACATGTACAGGCAGTTATCATATTATGCGGAAAAGTGTCAGATAAGAGCGCCTAAGGGTAGACATGTATTTAAGTACGTGAAAGGCATGCGCTGCACACTGTTTATCCCCACTTCTATAAATTAAATTAGAAGCTAAGATAAGGAGATAGTTCATACATAGATAGCTGTTGTCCTGTCTTACGTACACGTGTATGTAATGCGTGCGCCGGACGAGGGTACACGTTCACGATGAATGACATACACCGCGTCCACATTTTTTGGTACACGTTATGCACGTCCACGATTTATACTCCGTGTTTGCGCCTGCTGACACGGAAGCTAACGCCAATACTCCCCTTTTCTCTGCCTTTTTGCGGGATAGCGGGATGGTTGCTGTCAACTGTCAATTCCAACGTCCCTCACAGGACTTGGTCACTTTTCGTGGCCCTAACGGCCGTCAGGCCTGTCTGGACTATGTGGTGGTACGGCAGCCCAGGTGTACCTCGGTTCTGGACGCCCGAGTGTTTGACACGCCCACGGTGTGCTCTGATCACCGGTTGGTGCGCGCGACCCTTCGGCTCCGGTTCCACGTCCCCACGCGCCGCGCCACAGTGGTCCGCCCTGACTGGTCTGCTCTACGTCCGGTCAAGGGAGATCCTGAGGACTGGACGGACGCCGAGCACGAGCGGAACTGGTGCCGACGGAAGTACCTGTCGGCACTGGACGCCCGGGCGGACGTCGACAAGCTGGACAATGGTGCCCCCAACGCAGCCGTTTTTGCGGGCTTTGCGGCCCGTGCCCCGTTGCTGGCGGCCCGGCACCTGCCGGTCATGCCCCGCCGCCGCCCCGGCCCGCTCTACCGCCAGGACCCCAAGGTCTTGGCCGCCCGGCACCGCCTCAAGCGTAACCGGGACCCGCTGCAGAAACCATCGCTCAAGGCCGCCCTTGTGGAGGCCTACGCGCACGCTCAGGACGCGGAGGCGGCCCAGTGCATCGCGGATGCCAAGGCCTGCCAGGCCCGCAACCAGGGCAAGGACATGTGGTACCACCTCGACCGGCTCGGCGGCCGGCGGCAGCGCACCCCGGTGGAGCATACGGGGGACGGCACGGCGCCGGTAAGCCTTGACCGCTGGTTGGCCCACAATGTTTCCTTGACCGGTGGGGCTCGCGCCCCCCCCCCGCCGCTGCACCCCGAGACGGCCGCCCGCCTCGGGGTCGCCGGACCCCCGC
This sequence comes from Mesostigma viride, assembly GCA_009746045.1. Classification (NCBI taxonomy): domain Eukaryota; kingdom Viridiplantae; phylum Streptophyta; class Mesostigmatophyceae; order Mesostigmatales; family Mesostigmataceae; genus Mesostigma; species Mesostigma viride. The sequence continues at coordinate 174,182 of RPFO01000090.1, read as the reverse complement.
CGCCACCGGCGCCCCCCTCCTCGGCCGCGGACTACCAAGTCCCCGCCTTGCAGGAGGGCCGCCTTGCCACTGACGACGTTGTCCCCCCTTCACTTTGGAGGAATTGGACGGCGCCCTTGCTCGCCTGCGGTACGATGCAGCGGTCGGTGCCGACCACCTTTCTGCTGAGCTGCTGAAGACCCCTGATCTGGCGGTTAGGGATCTTCTGCTGGCGTTCTGCAACCGTGTCCTGCTCTCTGACGAGCCTCCGCCTGCTGAGTGGCAGACGGCCATCCGCGTCATGCTGTACAAGAAGGGCTCTGCTGCTGACCCCGGCAACTACCGGGGTGTCTGCCTCCAGAGCGCCGCGCTGAAGGTCTTCATGCGCATGATGCTGCACAGGCTCCGCGCCGCGCTGGACCCACACCTGGGTGAGTCTCAGATGGGTTTCCGTAGTGGTCGTAACACTGTCATGGCTGTGTTTGTCGCGCGCCGGTTGATGGAGGAGGTGCGTCGACTTCCCCCTGACAGTTTGCCGCTGGTCTTCATTTTTGTTGACTATATCAAGGCCTTTGACACGGTTCTCTGGGAGGCTCTTTGGGCCATCCTAGCTCTGGATCGGGTACCACCTGCGTTTATTGCTGCCATTCGCCGACTGTATGAGGGCTCACAGGCAGTAGTGCGGACTGCGGAGGGCACCACTCCACCATTCCCCCTTCACCACGGGGTGTGGCAAGGTTGTGTCCTGTCCCCATACCTGTTCATTATTGTCGTGGATCACGTCATGCGCCGGGCACGTGCGCGCTTTACTGCTCTTAAGGGGTTCGAGCCAGGCTTGGACATCCTTAACGTGAAAGAGCACGGCGGGGTTAGACCGGGGTACCGCCTTGCCGACCTGATTTATGCGGATGATACCACCCTCATCGAGAGCCCCGAGCACATTCAGACCTGGCTGGACTGCCTGGGCCTGGAGGCGCGGGCGGTGGGGTTGGAGATTAGTGTCAAGACTGAGGCGATGGTGATAGGGGCCTCCAGTAAACCACCGCTGCCGCGCCTGCTCGACGGGACGGAGGTCCCGTTCCGCGACCGCTTCAAGCTGTTGGGGAGCTGGCTTCCTGACACCGACGACGATGTGGACACCCGCATCGCCCTCGCCTGGGCCAAGCTCCGTTCGCTCACACCTTACTGGCGCTCGAAGGGCCTGGACGGGCACCGCAAACGCATGCTCTTCAAGGTCCTCGTCCTCACGGTGCTCACGTATGGCGCCGAGGCGTGGACCCTCCCACCCAAACTGGCAGCTCGGCTCGACGGCACAGTTTACAGGATGCTCCGGCAGGTCCTTAACGTAGGTTTTTCCGAGCGTCCGTCATCAGAGTCTTTGTATCATGGCATGCCTCGTGTTTCGGACGAGATTAGGCAGCGTAGGATAGCATTTGTAGGACACCTTGCCCGCACTAGCCAGGTCGACACCACCCTTGGTCTGGCCGGCCCCCAGCGGCTTGGCCAGCCAGGGCGGCATATTCTGACCTGGCCTGGCCCCGCGGACATTCCCAAAAGGGTAGGGAAACCTGTCACCAACTACGTTCAGATGTTGCTGGACGACCTAGTGGTCCCAGCCCAGTTTGAGCACCGCATACACTCTCTCTCCCGTCTTTGGACTGTCATGCAGGACAAGACGCGGTGGAAGAAGATTGTCAAGGCGCACACGCCCGACCCTGTGGGCAAGCCACCTCCCCCCAAGCGGAGGAGGCGTTTTGATGAGTAGTGTAGTTAGGATTTTCTAGATAGCCTAGCGTTAGTATAGTTCGACCACGCGGCTTCCTCCACCCCATCCATCATGGAATATGTGCTACATGACCTCCCCACGGAGGCATGTTATAATTTAATTTAATTTAATTTAATTTTTTTTAATGGGAAGAGCTGGCGGTGACGTGTGTGGACCTCCCAGAATTGGGGAAGAAAATCTGTGGATGCCCCGGTGTGTCCGTCCCTCCTCTGCAAGCGTCTGAGATCGCCGTTGCCGAGTCCCGCTTACGTGCGGAGGTGCACGCTGCGCTGACCAGCGCAACTGCGCGCAGCTCGCCTGAGGCAGCGCGCGGCACGGCCGACACAACTAAGCGCAAGCCGCCTGCGCCTGCAGCAACCGGCACAGCCACGCGCAACCCACGTGCGGTGGCGACCAACTTGCGCGCAGCAGTGCGCGCCCTGAATGATAAGGCTGCAAGTGACTTGCGTGCGCCCGCGTGTGCGGCCACCGGCGCGGCTGCACCTGCCAACTCGCCTGCGCCTGCACTCACGACCACCGGCGCGGCTGCACCTAGCAAGTCGCCTACGCCCGCGCCTGCGGCCACCGGCGCGGCTGCACCTGCCAACTCGCTTGCGCCTGCGCGCGCGGCAGCACCTGCCAACTCGCCTGCGCCTGCGCGCGCGGCAGCCGGCGTGGCTGCACCTGCCAACTCGCCTACGCCCGCGCCTGCGGCCACCGGCGCGGCTGCACCTGCCAACTCGCTTGCGCCTGCACGCGCGGCAGCACCTGCCAACTCGCCTGCGGCCACCTGCGCGGCTGCACCTGCCAACTCGCTTGCGCCTGCGCGCGCGGCAGCACCTGCCAACTCGCCTGCGCCTGCGCGCGCGGCAGCCGGCGTGGCTGCACCTGCCAACTCGCTTGCGCCTGCACGCGCGGCAGCACCTGCCAACTCGCCTGCGGCCACCTGCGCGGCTGCACCTGCCAACTCGCTTGCGCCTGCGCGCGCAGCAGCACCTGCCAACTCGCCTGCGCCTGCGCGCGCGGCAGCCGGCGTGGCTGCACCTGCCAAGTCGCCTACGCCCGCGCCTGCGGCCACCGGCGCGGCTGCACCTGCCAACTCGCTTGCACCTGCGCGCGCGGCAGCACCTGCCAACTCGCCTGCGGCCACCTGCGCGGCTGCACCTGCCAACTCGCTTGCGCCTGCGCGCGCGGCAGCACCTGCCAACTCGCCTGCGCCTGCGCGCGCGGCCACCGGCGTGGCTGCACCTGCCAACTCGCCTACGCCCGTGCCTGCGGCCACCGGCGCTGCTGCACCTGCCAACTCGCTTGCGCCTGCGCGCGCGGCAGCACCTGCCAACTCGCATGCGCCTGCGCGCGCGGCCACCTGCGCGGCTGCACCTGCCGACTCGCCTGCGCCTGCGCGCGCGGCAGCCGGCGCGGCTGAAGAAGATATGTTGTCTGATTCCCGTCGTCGCCGGGCACGCCGTTACATAGTGTGTCCGGACAGCGATAGCGATGGAGCCCCGGAGGCTATGGAAACATGAAGTCGCGGTTGCTACCATTGTTGCTACCAATGATTGCTATGTGTGCACCATGGCTGCCAACATTGCTGCTTCCTTTGCTGCTTCTCCGCTGATATGCCGTGCTTTTGATTCACTCTCTGCCATGCATGCCAGTATAGTGCTGCCACCATTGTCATGATGTAACTTGTCAACACCAATGCATGTTCTGATTCTGATGTGATTAATTATATTCCTGGCCTGCATGAGTCTGTTGAGGTTGTTTGTCGCTGCTGCGGCTGCTATGACCATTACTAGTGTGCTCATGTGAGTTTTTTGCCATGTCCATTTGCGCAGTCATGGAGCATTTCAAGGTTTGCCCGAGATTTACGAGACCCAAGTGTCAGTCATTTTCCGCGAAGCCGCGATATAATCCCTGACAGAAACTGGCAAAAACCACATGGAACATGCGCAGAATCCTCCTTGATAATGTCTCATGTAGTAGATACATTCCAGCCTTTGCAATTACAATCACGTCACTAAATTTTAAAGTATTCAAAATTACAAGCTGTGAGTGCAATTGTCTCTACTCATCATAAGATACCAGCTTGACAATCATGAATGCCCATTTGGTTACAGCATATAAGGCAACTTGTCATTATATAACACAATTATTGACTTGAAACTCCTCGACCAATGCAAAAATTTGCCCAAACCTTCTATCAAACTATTTTGGGAAGTCCACAGCATCCAAAAAACACAGATTTCAAATTTTCATTTAGGACAGACCTGCAGCCTCCCAAATCTGTCCTAACCCAAACAAACCACCCAGTGGAGCAAGCTGCGCGCGATGCACGCTTGATGGAATGTGTGGCCGCACGCGGGCAGGCGACACAAGCCATCCCCCGGCCGGTAGGGCTCAAGGCAGATGGCACAGGAGCCCGACTCGGGGTCGTCCCCCTCCAGAAGGGACCGGACATGAGGGGGGGCGGGTCCCAGCCGGCCTCCCAGCAACCCGGGAGAGCAGCAATCTGGGCGCGCGAGAGGATGCCGACCGGTTGGTCAGCCGCGGGGTGCCATTCGTGCGGGATGCCTGCCAACTCCAGGATGTCGTGGAGGAAGGCAGAAACAGGCGTCCCCGCGGTTAGGGGCTGGGCGCGCCCGGCCGAGTCCACCAAGATGGCCTGGCCGCCCTGAACCGCGATGGGGGCCCCGAACTCCACACGCAGCATGGCGGCCTGCGCCAGGCTGAGGGAGGTGATGAGAAAGCCCCCACTGGCAACCGGGCCGGGAGGCGGGGCCTGGGCGTCCAAGAAGAGGCGAAGCTGCCGCGGGGACATGAGGCCCAGGTCGGCGCCGCCCGCGAGGTAGGCCGCCCGCACCGAGACCTGTGCGTCTCGAGCCACCGCCGTGACGAACTCGACCACCTCCTGACCCACCCGCTCGTCCAGGGAAAGCAGCTCTTCCTGCCGGGCGGCCGGGAGATGCCACGGCAGCCGGCAGCCGGCGTGATATCCTTCCAAGACATACCCCCAAAGAGTCGAGGCCGTCACCGGGGGGCGGCGGAAAGAAATGTCGCCCGCACCCGCGCAACTAGGGCCAGGAAGGCCGGGGGCCTAGGGAGCGAGGGGAAGGCGGCCGTCAACCCGACCGCGTCCAGCAACAAAGGGCAGTACGCCCAAGAAAAGGTGGCGCGGCCCACCACGCCGACAATGTGCGAGGGCGGCCACGAGGTGAACGCGTGGGCCCGGGGGCCGCCGTCCCACGCGGCAAGGACGGGGGTGGCGGCTGGGTGGCCAACCGCGGCCGGGGGAAGGGAGGCCAGAGCGTCGGGGAGCGAGGGGCCGGGGGCGGGCGCCGGGGTCGCCAGGCCCGCCGGGGGGTCGGCTGGGCCCAGCCCAGGCGACAGCGCCGCGCCCCCGTCGGCGGGGCCAGGCGACGGGTGGGGCCCCGGGGCCGAGGGCGCCAGGGCCCGAGCAACGGCGGCCCCATCGGGCAGGCCACGGCCCGCCCCGAGGGCCTCGGCAGGGGGGCACACGGGGCAGGGGGCCGGAGCACCCAGCGGGGAGGGCAGCCCGGGGGCCCGCCGGGGGGGACAGCGCGGGCACGTCCAGGAGCCCGGCGGGACCCGGTAGAGCCGGGGAGTAAGACACTGCAAGACTGTGCCACCCGGAATTGCAAGCATCACAAACTAACATGTGGTGCCCGCGGTGCCCGCTCCGGCAGACCTCGCAGACCAAGGAGGGGGAGACCGGGGCGCCCGAGCCCCCCGCAGCCGGGTCGCCCACCTCCGCGAGAAGGGCCGCAAGCCGAGAGGACCGCCGAGGCGCCAACCGGGGAGCGGGGGAGCCGTTGGGTGAAGGGGGTCGTGGGTCGTCCATGAACAATCAGGGCAGGCGTGGCAGCCACCGAGGGGGGGGGCGGGGGGGTGTGGGGGGCGGAGCCCCCCACGCGGGGGGTTTGGGGGGCGGCAGCCCCCCAACGCTGGAGCCCCCCAACGCTGCCGTCCGGCACTTTGAAGCCCGCCGGTGCTATAATTCCTATCGTCCACGCATGTTTTCCCCTGCCTCAAACCGCACGTTGCATTTAAATCTGGAGCCCAAAATTCACTGAAAACGTGTGCCAGCCGGTAGCAAACTGGGCCAAGCTGCCACGGAATGGTGGTACCGCCTGCCGTCCGGCACTTTGAAGCCCGCCGGTGCTATGATTCCTATCGTCCACGCATGTTTTCCCCTGCCTCAAACCGCACGTTGCATTTAAATCTGGAGCCCAAAATTCACTGAAAACGTGTGCCAGCCGGTAGCAAACTGGGCCAAGCTGCCACGGAATGGTGGTACCGCCTGCCGTCCGGCACTTTGAAGCCCGCCGGTGCTATAATTCCTATCGTCCACGCATGTTTTCCCCTGCCTCAAACCGCACGTTGCATTTAAATCTGGAGCCCAAAATTCACTGAAAACGTGTGCCAGCCGGTAGCAAACTGGGCCAAGCTGCCACGGAATGGTGGTACCGCCTGCCGTCCGGCACTTTGAAGCCCGCCGGTGCTATAATTCCTATCGTCCACGCATGTTTTCCCCTGCCTCAAACCGCACGTTGCATTTAAATCTGGAGCCCAAAATTCACTGAAAACGTGTGCCAGCCGGTAGCAAACTGGGCCAAGCTGCCACGGAATGGTGGTACCGCCTGCCGTCTTTTTGCTTTATATATATACGTTCTAGCTTGTGTAGCACATTCTTTTTTCATTATTCATGCTCTTTCTTGACCCTGGCCTGGCCCCTTTCTAAAACACCCTTCTTAGATGCTTCGGCTCAGTCAGTTGACCTGCCACAGGGTGATGGTGATAAGTTTTAGAGGCTGTATGGGTTTGAATACCTCCATATATGTTTGTTATACATTTCCCATACACATATTGCATGAGTGTGAGGCAGTTGGCTGGTCTCTGTGGCATCATCAAGCACGTAACTGGTGAGTAAAAGCTTCCCATTGACAGCATCTGCCACCAGGTGTGCTGGCCATCACCTGGCAAGCTATAGCAGCTTAGGCCTAGTTTATCCTTGCTAGGGCAGGCTGAAATAGGCTCAACATCACTAGTTTGTTGGTGGCTGCCTCCTAGAATGCATGCCTTGCGTAGGGTATCCGTACCACGTTACCTACGTGCATGGACAAGGTGGCACCTGCACATAGGTGCCATGTAAGGGCAGTGTGATGATGCAGTTATGTTTCCCCATCATTGTGGAAGGGAAATGTATTGTTTGGCATGGTTGGTGGCCATATTAGTAGGTAGTATGCCCACCCCTACCCCCTTGGTTGCTTTTTACCAACGGTACCCCTATGGGCTGTACTGAGTGTAACTGCTGGTATACCCACCCAAATGATGACCCCAATGGCTCAAACTGTTCAGGAACTAATTTTTTATCATCCCTGAAGTGGTAGGTGCCTAGGTCTTATAACATAATTCAAAATGCACATTCTACCAAAAATGAAAACGCGCGTCATGACCCCCCTGACTTTGACGGCAGTTATATATGGCCTACCCTGCATATATGTGAGGTTGTGATATACCAACCCGAAGGGCAACTCATGGACATGCTTGGCCCCCAAGGACAGCCATTGGATATGGGTAGGTTGGATGGCATCTGGTTTGCAAAATTGTGAAGATCCAGCCGATTTATCGGCAGGATCTCAGACCATTTAGGGGTTAATGAATGAAGTGCTTAGACCTGTTATGGGAAATTCTCACCTTCCTCAAGTGTCCTCTGATTTAAAAGATCCTTCCTTCTCCTCTGTTTCTTTATCTGAGCATGACCGTTCTTGTGCTCAAGCTTACTTAGATGATATTCTTATTTACTCTCCTGATTTTGAAACGCACCTACGTGATTTAAAGAAAGTATTAGAAATCATGGCTGAAAATTCTTTATGGGCGCGCCGTGCTAAAGTTCGCTCTGGTAGAAGTGTCCCATTTTTAGGGCACGTCCTGTCAGATGCCGGGGTTGCTACCGACCCTGACAAGACTAAGTCAATTCAGGAATGGCCTACCCCTACCGACGTTAAAGGTGTACGTAGTTTTCTAGGAATTGCTTCTTACTATAGGCGTTTTATCCCGCGTTTCGCAACTATAGCAGCTCCTATTAATCATCTATTAAAGAAGGATATCCCCTTTGTTTGGAGTAGTGAATGTCAGTCGGCTTTTCAGTGTCTAAAATCCCTACTCCTCTCCCCTCCCGTACTCATCCTACCGGATACTACTAAACCCTTTGTTGTAGCTACAGATGCTAGCAAGGTAGCTATAGGGGGCGTCCTTCTCCAGGATCAGGGTCAGGGCTTACAGCCAATCGAGTATATCTCTAGGACAATGCTTCCTGCGGAACGTAACTATCCCGTACACCAGCAAGAGCTATTAGCTGTGGTGTATTGTTGCCACGCGTGGCAGCACTTTCTTAAAGGTGCTCAATTTGATGTTTGCCTGAATGAACCCTGTGAGCTTGATCCTTATAGATTAGTTATCCAGACGGACCACCGTCCCCTTACCCATCTTCTCTCACAACCCAACCTCACCCCTCGTCAAGCGCGCTGGATGGAGTTTTTAGCACAGTTTTCCCCTTTTAAACTTCAGTATGTTAAGGGTGTAGATAACATAGTACCAGATGCACTCTCCCGTCGTGCAGATTACTCCTTTTTCGAGGACCTTGATGTTCTCAATACTACTCTAGTTCCTACTACTATGGGTGTAACCCCGTATGGTGAACTACCTGATGATGAATCCTATGCCTACCTCTTTCATACAGCAGTTCGCATGCCTGATCTCCTTTCTCACGTAGGACTCTCTCTCCCGTGTGAGGCCCTTCCTGTGGTCTCGGTGGGGGGGGAGGGGAAAAATAAAATTTCTATACCGCTTAGCCATATAGCGACTAGGTCGGGAAAGTCTTATGAAAACATAGTCCCTCTAGGACCTCCCCTTCTCTTTGGCAAGGCGGTAGGAGATCTCTTTAAACCTGTTCTGGATACCTCTGTAGCGATGCCTACCTCTGATCTTGAACGCCTTATTAGTAGATTTACGGCCACTGAGCCGGAGGCATTAGCTGCCATTGCTGCCCATCCCCAACAATTAGGCAAGCACCCTTGTAAATTTGTAGGTGGATTTTTATATGTGCAGATAGCAGATTCTCCCCCTCAATGGCGCCTTTATGTCCCGCCTATCTGTCGCTCCTCCTTGCTCTTTGAGTTGCATGACTTAGCTGCTCATCAGGGTGGTAAACGGGTACGGGACCTAGTAGCCCGCTCTTACTACTGGCCTTCCCTTTTAAAGGATGTAGATGAGTATGTTAGAACCTGTCAATCTTGTCAGGAAATGAAACCCAACAATGTAGGACAGATAGCAGAGCCTAGGACCTTACCTGATCCCATCATGCCTTGGGATTCTATTATGATGGATTTTGTACTGGGTTGGTCTGTACGCCGCACTTTTGCGATAAAATGCGGGATAAAGCATATTATGGGCCTCGACGTATTTTACGCGTATTTTACGTCTGACCACGCGGTTTGGACTTAGAATTTTTCGGGGGTACCAGCGGGCAGCGGGCACTGGCGCGGTGCCCATGCAGGTTCTGGGCGCGGCGCACTGCACATTTGAGATTTTTACTACTAGAAGTAGATGCGTACAGTTCTTTTCATAAAGCGCAAGCCTTGCAAAATGTTTGGCCGGTAGGAGACAGCTAGGACTAGGTACATAACGCATAAATAACAGTGTGCCAGCAAATGCCAGCTGTGCTACTGACGGTGTAATGCAATATAGCGACGACGAGGCCAGTGCGACTGTGCGACAGTGTGCAGCCATTTTCGATTTGCAGCCATGAAGAAGAAAGGGCCTGTCAGAATGGGATTTCGTTCTCGAGAAGAAAGAAGCAGTCACAGATGCTGTTAGTAACAAAACGCAGTTTGTGTCGAATAAGTTCTGCTCATTTTGCAACAAGAAGTTCTCATACGGGGCGGGGGCAATCAGCGTATTCCGAGTCCGTGCACACTTTGCCGGAATCGCAGGGGAAGGGATGTTACCCTGCGACAAAATTCCACCGAATATCCGGAGCAGGTTTCTCAGGATGTATAACAACAAGTCGCAGCAGTCAGACGCCAAGAAGCAGCACAATTTGAACAGGGCAATGGCGGAGATGGGAGGGGCTGCGCCGGCTGACTTGTCGTCGGTTCCCAGCAAAGGCCAGCTGAGCATCACCAAATGGCTGGTTCCCGTCGACGAGAAAGGTGTCCAGCTGCTGGCTGCCGAATTTTTTATCGAGAACGGCATTGCCTTCAATGCGGCTGAGAGCGCCTCTTTCAAGCAGATGGTGGCCGGCATGATCCAGTACAAAGGAGGGCACGTCACCCCTCCTTCTCGGAAGTTGTGTCTTATGTCCTCTCATGCATTATATAGTGGATGGCTTTCCTTACAATCAATTAATTAATTGAATCCTTACTATTCCCGTTGCAGCATGCTCCCCCCTGCATTTAACAAATCATAATCAGATAGGATAAATGCAGGGCATAAATGGAAGATGTTAATAAATAAGCATATACACCAAATTTCAGTTGTAATAGCTGCATGACCATCATCAAGGAGCGTGCTAATTGGGTGACTGACAATTGGACCACAAAAACTGTCGCGCATTTTACCACCGCGTATTTTATACCCCCCACGTATAATACGCGTATTTTAAGTCCACGTATTATACCCCGCACACGTATTTTCCAACCTGGATTTTGTAGGACCTTTTAGGAAGAATGATAGAGGTAACGCCCAGATCCTTGTTTTCGTAGATCGTTTTACTCGAATGTGTCATCTCGTGCCGTGTCCCTTAGAACTCACCGCACGCGATTGCGCACGCCTATACCTTAATAACGTATATAGATATCATGGTTTGAGTAGGCAGTTTATTAGTGATAAAGATAAGTTATTTACTTCTGATTTTTGGCAGCAGTTCTTCGCTGCTATCGGTACCAAGGTCACATTCGGTACTGCCTACCACTCCTCCTCGTCTCATTTAGTAGAACGTTTGAATAGGGTAGTGGAAGAAGCTCTGCGGCATTATGTGAATGGCTCTGGGAGTGATTGGGAGGATTATCTATGTCTGGTAGAATTTTCCCTTAACAACTGCCCTCAGGCTGCGCATGGTTATACGCCCTTCTTCCTAGATACTGGTAGACAACCTCTTACCCCTACCTCTCTCTTAGCTAGTCCTTTAAGGGACAAGGATGATGTGTCCCGGGATACTGTAGAAGGTGTGCAGGCGTTATTAGATAAGATGAAGAATGCACACGACAACGCTATTGCAGGGTACCATAGGGCGCAGGCCAAATACCTTGCTAGGTTGCGTGCCTCATTAGATAGAAGAGCACCTGAGATAGAAATAGGAGATTTAGTCTTAGTAGAAGGCCCTCGTGTTGGCCGCTTCGCTCATAAGTTCGAAGCTGAACTGAAAGTGAAACTTAGGCCCGCCTTCTTAGGACCCTTCCGTGTGTTGTCTAGAGTAGGTAATTTCCTGTATGAGATAGATATTCCTACCTCTTGGCAGACCCACTCTCGCACCTTTCATAGAAGCCAGCTGAAGCTCTATCATCAGAGCACGTTCGCTGGTAGAGAATTAGCCCCTGCCCCTTTAGAGCATAATCCGGATACTGGTGAGGTAGAGGATGAGGTAGAGGGTATCGTGGCCCATAGAGATATCAGAAAGGGCCGCGGTACCCAGCGCCAGTATAAGGTGAAGTGGATGTATGCTCGTAGTGAGGTAGATAAGGTCTGGTATACGGAGAGTGAGCTAGATGGGTGTAGTCGCCTGCTGCAGGAGTATAAAACCCTGCATAAGCTCTAGTTGTAGACCTTCTCCTCTCTTATGTTATGTCTGCTGTCGACGGGTGGTTGGTTGTCCCCTCCCCTCCGCAGCCGTCATGTCAGAGCCTACCCCTCCGGCTGAGAGCTCGCTGCCGTCCCCGCCCCCACCGGACCCTGAGCTGTATTTCGAGGCCCTTCCGGGCCGCTGGGTGTCGCGGTCCAGTTACCCGGGTGGCGTGGTGCAGCCGGCCCTCCAGGCCCAACATGCGGGTTAGTCAGGGCTGCCCTCTTTGGGGTCACGTGGTACGGCCCTTCCCCTGATGATCCGCACCAGCTTGTTTTGCACGGGTTCGACGATACCGGGCACTGTTTGTTAGGGTGTGGTTCCCGCTGTCCGCCTTAGAACAGATAGCTGCGGTTCTCCAGTGCCCCGAGTGTTCTCCTACCTTTCTACCCCTGTGGGCCGCACCTGCCTACGGGAGGTGTTCCCCTGGCTTCCGGCTGAGGGTGATGCAGAGGTAGATGAGAACCCCTGCGACCTCCTACGGGCCGTAGAATTCATGGAGATAGCTGATCAGTCGGCGGGATTAGCAGTTTGGTCCTGCCCCTACGGGCGCCCCAGCCGAGGTACATTATACTCCAGAATATTCAGCCTCGAGCGCTGCGCCCTCCTCCTCAGCGTCTGCTCCTCCCTCGCCCGTCCCGTCGTCCCCACGGTCGACCCGGCGTGTTGCAGTGGAGCCTACCCCTCTGGGTTTGCCTGATCCTCTTTCGGCGACGGTTTCGGCTATGCAGGCTCAGATCCAGTCCCTGACCACGGCGTTCGGGGCCTTCTGGCGGCCCAAGCGCAGACTCCGGCCACGCCAGGTGGGGTGTCTGTGGTGTCCGCGCCCCCTACCCCTTCGGTTGTTTCGGCACCGGTGGTTTCGCCTGCGCCCCCTACCCCTTCGGTTGCTGCGGCTCCGACACCTCCGGTTGCCCTGTGCCTGCGACCGACGTTTCGCGCCGCGACGCGAGTCTTCCGTCCCTTCGGCTGTGCCCGCCGTCCCTCCTCTGGGCCACCCGCTGCGCCATCGCAGCCAGTGCGGGGTTTCTTCAGCGACACGGGCGATCATCCCAGGCTTTGGGAGGGTGGTCCCCCGCAGAGGATCCGGTGCCCGACTGGAGCTTGGATGGCAACCAATCTTATGCCGGACTGCCTGTCCCTACGGGCCCTATTTTCAATATGTGGCCTGAGGGTGCGCCGGCAACGGAGACCGGCGCGCCAGCTGCGGTGGCGGGTCCGTCACGGCCCTCTCTGGCTTCGGGTCCGGCGCGACCTCCTGTTGTACCAGTGCCACCTGCGTCGGTGTCGGCTCCCGCCCCTGCGTCGGCCCCTGCTTCGGCCCCTGCCCCTTCGGCCTCGCGGTCTTTGGCGGCGGTTGTTCGGTCCACCGGTCAGGATCCTCGTGCCACCCGCGCTGCCGATTCCCTCCGGGAGTTGTCCCAGGGTGATCGGGACAGGGCCCCTTCTGTGGTGCATGCGACGCCGGAGTCGCGCGACACGCCCATTCCTGGGTATGGTATGTCCGCACTCGCCTGCCGACAGTGTGACCTGCCGCGCGCCTCTGCTGAGCTTGCCATCTCTCCCATGTCCTACGGGTTCTCCCAGGTGTGTCGGGCGCCTCGGGATCGTGGCCTACCCATTGAGACTGATCGGCCTCCTTTCGACATGGTTATTTTAGCTGATCCTGTGTTCCAGGGTGAGATCCTGGTCGGCGCGTTCTGTATCGCTGGGCTAGGCGCCACAACGACTTGGACACCTACGGTGGGTTCCAGTGGGCTTACCCTCCGCCTCTGGGCATTATGGCTTCGGATGCCCTTACGGTAGAGTTTCCTGCGGTGCCGGGTGCTGCGTACACACGGTCCTCCAGCCCATCCTTGAGTGGGATGCCCGTCGTCCGGCGCCTATCCCGGGCCAGGGTCTAGACTCCCGCGGTCACCCTCCTCCTCGGGCCAGCGACTACCTAGAGACATTCGGGTCGCGACAGTGTGTTCGTCGGTGGCGCTCCCGCGAGGTTCGGCACATCCGGTTGTGGCCGTCCAACGTGGAGCCCCTGGTGGACCTGTTCTTCCCGACGGGTATGCGCCCTCGGATCCGGTACCATCGCCTCCTCCTGCGGGCCCTTTGCTTGATCGCGGTAGAGCCTTTCCTTCGCCTCTTTGCCTGTGGCTTTCTGGACTGGGCCCGTGGCCAGGTCGTCCTCACGCAGCATAGGTATTACTGGGCCTTCCTGGGCCTCTTTCCTGACGGCGTGTGGGCCGATGTTTTCCTCACTGTAGATAGGCATGACAATGTCGAGGATGTGGCCCACTACCAGGCCTACCTGGAGGTCCTGCTGGCCTCTCGTGGCACTTATCAGACGGATGGCCACTAGATAGAGGGCCTTAGGCCCGACCTGAGGGTGTTGTCCCTCCGGTATATAGAGTCGCCCTCATATTCTGGCCAGTTGGTTGGCTGTTCTTGGTCCTTAGCGCTGATGTGTTTACTCTGTGTGTCCTGCCCAGTGCCGTCCCCCCCGGCCAGGACTCCGTTCCAGGCAGTTAGGGGAACCTACCACCAGGCTTGGTGCTGGCTAACCCTACACCACCCGGCGTGGTGGTGGAGACCGTGTGAACTATTGGTGCTTTGTATCTGGGATGGTCTATCGATTGTGTTGGTGTGTGCTGGGTGCATTAGGTTTTTCCTACCCCTTTGGTTTCCTTCTCTCTGCGTAGGGAGGGGGCTCCCTACCTTTTGTGGGGGGGGAGGTGTTACGTCGCGTAACAATTCGTTGTAGTTACGGACGTAAATTAGGTCCTTGGCCTCGGCTGTTCTTAGGTTTACGTGCAGTTCTAGCTGGGACATGATTGTCCCCGTAACAGTACTGTGGTATATTGGGTGCCTTTGGGCGCCGCGCCGCGTACTTTATTAGTGGTCCTTATCCTTTTGTAGAATGTAGTGGACCGGCGTGCATCTGTGCACCTGCCTGTGTTTCTGTGTCTCGGCAGGCGAGGGCCAGGTCGGCCCGAGCCTGTTGGACCGTTGGTGACCATTTATGCACGTTCCACTCCGTGTGTGGTCACTCGGCGTGTGTTAAATGAATTAACACATATAGGCTTGGGTCACGGCAGTGTAGTTGTGTTTCCTTCCTCTTTTCCTGGAGTAAACGGGTTTGGTTAAATGGCCTATGGCATATTATAGTAGCACATATGTCAATGCATTGAGATCTGGATCGTCTCGTTCGTCTTTCGCTAGGGGTTTAAATAGAGGCGGCCTTACTAGTCTAGGTAGTATCAGAAGAGGTAGAGGTAGAGGTGGCGGCCGAGGCTTGCGGCGTAACAGGAGGGAGGGAGGGAGGGAGGGAGGGAGGGAGGGAGGGAGGGAGGGAGGGAGGGAGGGAGGGAGGGAGGGAGGAGGGAGGGAGGGAGGGAGGGAGGGAGGGAGGGAGGGAGGGAGGGAGGGAGGGAGGGAGGGAGGGAGGGAGGGAGGGAGGGAGGAGAGGGAGGGAGGGAGGGAGGGAGGGAGGGAGGGAGGGAGGGAGGGAGGGAGGGAGGGTATGACTCCGTGCGTGCGTGCGTGCGTGCGTGCGTGCGTGCGTGCGTGCGTGCGTGCGTGCGTGCGTGCGTGCGTGCGTGCGTGCGTGCGTGCGTGCGTGCGTGCGTGCGTGCGTGCGTGCGTGCGTGCGTGCGTGCGTGCGTGCGTGCGTGCGTGCGTGCGTGCGTGCGTGCGTGCGTGCGTGCGTGCGTGCGTGCGTGCGTGCGTGCGTGCGTGCGTGCGTGCGTGCGTGCGTGCGTGCGTGCGTGCGTGCGTGCGTGCGTGCGTGCGTGCGTGCGTGCGTGCGTGCGTGCGTGCGTGCGTGCGTGCGTGCGTGCGTGCGTGCGTGCGTGCGTGCGTGCGTGCGTGCGTGCGTGCGTGCGTGTATGCATGGGTGGGTGGATACATGTGTACGTGTGTGTGTGTGTGTGGGTGGGTAAGGGATCGACGTGTGTGTGTGTGTATGTGTGTGTGTGTGTGTGCTTCTCTGCTTAGGCGTTGGAGCACACGCATGCACTGGAGGAAGGGGGTGATGAAAACCCAGACCAACTGTCGCACCCACCCCTCCACCTTCACCAACCAAGCGTAAGGCCAAGCGTCACTGCCATGGGGGTAGGGTAGCTGACGCAAGTCACCAACGTCAGGGTGCTCACCAGGCTGGTGGATGAGAAGATGGGGGGCAGGCCCCTGTCAGATGCCGAGAAGAAGAAAAGGAAAAGGATGCAGCAGGGCCGTGAGAACGTGCCCCCGGGTGTGGCATTAGCCACTATATAGCTAGCTAGCTGGCTAGAGCTGTGTTATTAATGCATTGTACTATAGGCATGTGCCCCCAAGTATGCCTTCCTGCATTGTAAATATGATGCATAATGTAATGATGTGTTGTTTGGAACCTTCTGTACACCAAGGTGGAATGATTGCCATGAAACCCTTGGAAGAACAATAGAAAGCTGCTTTTTTTGTGGTATTTATGCTAGCATCTGTCACCAATTTGTTATCCAACCAGCCTGAAGCTTTGTGGGCAGGCTGCATGGGATGTGTTTCGAACATGTGCCAAGTTCCAGGTCCAACTGAGTTCATTTGATGTCATTATATATGCACATGTGTGATGAAACCCTTGAAAAACCATGAAAAACTGCATTTTTGTGGTATTTATGCTAGCATTTGTCACCAGTTTGTCATCCAACCAGCCTGAAGCTTTGTGGGCAGGCTGCATGGGATGTGTTTCGAATATGTGCCAAGTCCCACGTCCAACTGAGTTCATTTGGTGTCATTATATATGCAAATGTGTGATGAAACCCTTGGAAAACCCTGAAAAACTGCATTTTGTGGTGTTTATGCTAGCATCTGCCACCAATTTGTCATCCAACCAGCCTGAAACTTTGTGGGCATGCTGCATGGGATGTGTTTATAACATGTGCAAAGTTCCAGGCCCAACTGAGTTCATTTGATGTCATTATATACGCATACATGCCAGAAAGTGCTGAAAATTCGGTATTTTTATGCTAGCAAATGTCACCATGTTACCATGCTGCCGACTCCCAAAAAATTATTTGACCACATGCCACCATAAGATATCTGATTAGGCACCTTGGTGCCAAATTTGAGGCCAAACTAATCATTAGCCTATCCTAGAATAATTTTCAGGGTGGAAAAATGGCTTTTTGGAATGATGTGTAGGCCCCAAATAACTGACCAGTCCGAATCACACAAACTGTCATAGTCAGTTCCATACAAAAGTCCTGACCAAGGGACAATTCCCACATTAAGTCCCGAAATGAGTCCCGAAGTCCTACGGACTATGACAACAAGTCAAACTACATAATTTATTCGATTGTTACGTCCGTCCAAAAGGGCCGGGACGTAACAATAAGCTTCGCCAATTCTGGCGAACCTAGCGGTTCTTCCAATTTACCTAAATTTACCACGGCTCCGCCTGATAAGCTTCGCCAATTCTGGCGAACCTAACGGTTCTTCCGAGAATTCAAATTGGCTCCGCCTGATCACGCTATCAGATTCCTCCAGTAACCTCCGTCGGCCCGGTCCAGCCCGCGCAAAAGATAGTTATTACCCCCGAAAGTTGTCCGTGTGGGGAGGCCCTAACTACCGCTCTGTCGGACCCCCGACGCGGGAAACCACTGACTGACTGACTGACCCCTGTAAAGGGCGGGAAAAGCAGGCCGCGGAGTTCGAACGGACAGCACGGCATTCGCTCGCCGGGAATGTCACATGCCCCGCGCTAGCAAACCACCTCAGTAATTTGCGGTTGCTATCGGTATGTAGAATTGCTGTTTAATAATATGTAGGGTTGTTGTTTGATAATTAGTTGTGGAAAGCAAGCTTGTCCTTACAGGGGAGAAAACCGTTCAGTAGAAACAGCATATGCAACAAGGTTCAAATACAAAGGAATCCTGAGTGGGGGAGTAAAGAGCAGCTTGCGGAAGGTCGCGGGCTACAGTGTAGCGCCACCTCACAATGACCAAACGGTAGGTGCATTGTTGCTGATCAGAAGACACTGGAAGTTGCGCCGAGTCTCACCAAGTTTTAAGGAGAAGAAAGAATGGGGCCGGTCCAAGTGCGTTGTGATAACGGCGGCTGTCAAGAACTTGGCACCAAAGCATGTGGCAGGTGTCACGCTGCATACTACTGCTCCAGGGTGAGTGATCGTTAATACTCCAAGCAAGTTGACGTCAGTTGAGAGAAGCATTGTCATTTGAGGCTAAGTACACACACACAAACACTCACACACACGCATGCCCACACGCATGCGCGCGGGCACGCGCGCGCACACACACAGACAGACACAGAGAGAGAGAGAGAGAGAGAGAGAGAGAGAGAGAGAGAGAGAGAGAGAGAGAGAAACACATACACACAGAGAGATGGAGGGAGGGAGGGAGGGAGGGAGGGAGGGAGGGAGGGAGGGAGGGAGGGAGGGAGGGAGGGAGGGAGGGAGGGAGGGAGGAGGGAGGAGGGAGGGAGGGAGGGAGGGAGGGAGGGAGGGAGGAGGGAGGGAGGGAGGGAGGGAGGGAGGGAGGGAAGGAGGGAGGGAGGAGGGAGGGAGGGAGGGAGGGAGGGAGGGAGGGAGGGAGGGAGGGAGGGAGGGAGGGAGGGAGGGAGAGCTCTTTTTTGAAAGGCGGCATTGTGATCGTAAATCTGTTTGGCATGTACCTGATTCGGGTTCGGGCTTTTGGCGGTGCGCAGGCATGCCAGGTGTCCGACTTCTCGAAACACAAACGGTCGTGCCAGTGGGCAATGGAGCTGGGCAAGACGGCCGTAAGCTCTGTATCGCTGGACGAAGGGGCAGCCAAGGAGCACGTCACCATAGCCGCCCAGTACTTGAATGAGGAGGACGGCACGCCCGGCAGCCTTGCCCTCGCCAAGGGCGCCTTTCGCCACCTGCAAGAGCTGGCCAAGAGCTGTGAAAACGAGAGGTTGCTCGGGAAAGCTGGCGCCTGTGAGCTGTTTGTGCGGGCATTAGATCGTGCGGTGACGGGCGACAGCCGTGTCCCCCTCGATGTCATTGTCGGGGGCATGGCCAACCTGACCAAGACGAGCGTCAAGAACCAGGTCGACTTTGGGAACCGCGGGGCGGTGGACGGCATCACCAAGGCGCTCCGGCTGGCAGTCCGGGACAGCCGGTGGGAGCTCTTGGAGAGCGCCAACGCGTGCATCATAAACCTGACGCGAGTGCAGAATTCAAAGGCGTCCGCCTGTGACCAGTGCGGTGCGGCCGGCACGTTTGAGATGGTCGGCCAGAGTGTGGTCGTCGCGACATGCCTGAGCCCAGGGTCCCCCGCCAGCTACGAGGCGTGCAATGCGGTGGGGCACCTCCACGTCGCCGCCACGCACTGCCCCAGGACCCAGTGCCACAATGCTAGACGGCTGGGGTGGGTACCCGGCATCTACGCCGCCTTGGATGAGTGCCTGCAGTCCGCCGTCACCTCGGGCGACCTCGCAAGCATGCGCTCCGTTTGTGGCGCCATGCATGCGGTCACCAGCCGATCCACGTACCCGTTCCGGCACCGCTGTGCACTGGCCACGCCGCGGGTATGCCAGAATTTGGTGCGTGCCTTGCAAAGGGCTGCCCCTGCGGACGGCCCCCTCGCTGCCTTGGATGATGAGCTCTGCCTGGATCTGTGCAACATCGTCAGCAGCCTGTTAGCGACCAAGTGCGAGGTCACCGGGGTGAGTGTGGGCGAGCAGTCGGAGACCGCGTCCAGGCTGAAGCGCGCCTGCGGGCCCATCGTCGCCATCTGGCGCGCCGCCAACGGCTCATGCCAGCGTGACACCAGCGGTCGTGGTCACCGACTGCTGCAACGAGAGGCGGCGTTTGCGGTGTGGCGGCTGGCAACCTGGACGGGAAACGTGAACGAGCTGGTGGTCGCGGGCGCGTGCGAGGAGGCGGCCGAGGCGCTCCGCCAGGGGGTCGAATCGGAGGACGAGAGCCTGCAGTACGCCGTGCTTCCGTGCTTCAGCTACCTGAGCTACGAGACCGAGGGTACCCGACGATTTGCCACTCGCAAGCAGGTCTGCGAGTTGCTCGTGGCGTCGGTCAACTTCTTCGTGGCGGAGGCGCGCAAGGGCCGTGCGGTGCACTTGGACATGCTGTCGTGCTTGGGGGTCTCCTGGACCCTGATGCAGTGCGTGCACCCACCCTGCAGGGGGTTCTTTGAAGCTGCCGGAGCGGACGCTGCGCTGGAGCGGCTCAAGGAGGTGTCAAAGGCGACCGGCAGCCGTACTGCCGATCGGTGGTAGCAGCACATTGTGGCAGGTGGAGCCTGGTGTATTAGAAGTGTTATGGCAAGGGCAGGGACAAGGGCAATTCAATTACATGAAATGAAAATGTGTGCCCCGAGGTCACAAAGCACCACTCCTGGCCAAGGGCAAGGCCGGGGGTCCTTCATAAGTTGATAAGAACCTGAATTGTGCTAGCACCAGTGTGTGGTCATGGCGCTTGCCATCTCATGCCAACAACGGTTTGTGGGACGGAGAAGTACGAGATCCACCTCTGTGGTGTTCTGTGATTTCTTGGCGCGCAAATTTTGTTTACCTTACTCTTATTTACCTCTGCGGTGCCTAGAGAGTGCAGCCCTCGCCAGGCTTGTGTCTGGGATTTACGGCTTCCATCTAGCGTCAAATGGAAATGGCTGTGCTTTGGGACCTGGTTAGACAGCTTAAGCCCATTTCCTCGTTAATGAATCGCGTGAAAAAGGAAGCCATTTTCTACCTTGTAATGAGACAAGGGCATAGATAGTTTACAATGCTAGGTCAGCATTTGCTCCGAACACCCCCGTGTGCGCACATTGATTCATGAATCCTGGGACACCTCGTCGGTTGGTGGACATGAAATTAAAGGACACGTGGCGCCCCAGCCTTTGCGTGGTTGTCGTCGCATAGGGTTCTGCTCAAGTTTAGTTTTAGGCTTGTAATAAAAGTTGAGCAGAACCCTACTATCTGACGCATGCCCGACACTGTAGCGCCGCTCATCGAGGCCAATCCAAGGACAAGTGGCGGTCAAGAGAGACGTCAATCGCGATCCCGTGACACATTGCTGGACATGGAATTATAGGGGCATGTGACGACGGGCGTTGATGGGCTGTGAAAGGGGCAAAAAAACGCACAATTCGCGCGGTTTGAAGTTTTTATCATTTCTCTGACAATATATCGACAGAGCAATTGTCTGTAGAAGTTATTTATTTACCTGACGACGGATCGACACTGGTAATCGTCCCGACGACTATACTTTTGTTTTGTTTTTTTTTCCTATAAGCAACTAGGTACCTACTTCGCGCGGCTCGAGGTTCTTTATCATTTCTCTGATGATAGATCGGCAGAGTAATCGATACTAAAAGTCTATTATTTACCTGACGATGGATCGACACGGGGAATCGTCCCGACGACTTACTTTCCAAATGTGTACGTGCCAGAGTGCCCGAGATGCCTGAGATTTCGGCACCCCCTAGAAGTTAGTTTTTATTGACGGCATTCGTAGTTGCGTTTCTAATTTTAGAACGAATTCTAATTCTGTCACACGTGTGCCTGAGGGCCTGAGATGCCTGAGAGTTCGGACCCACTATACAAGTTAGAATTTATATTGACGGCATTCGTAGTTGCGTTTCTAATTTTAGGAACCCTAATTCTGTCACACGTGTGCCCGAGGGCCTGAGTTGCCTGAGATTTCCCACCCCCCCAAAAGTTAGTTTATATTGAATGCATTCGTAGTTGCGTTTCTAATTTTAGTACGAATTCATTCTATTTTAAAAGTTTATATTTATTCCAATTAATTATAATACATTGTTATTCTTTGTATATTTAGCCCTAAATTTATGGCTAAATATTTGCCGCATTTTTACCTGGCAAATGGCCAGGCCTTAACGCCATCATGCGCCTGTCCCGAGCTGCCGCCCTCACCATCCTGCACCTGGCTGCCGAGAAAAAGTGCGAGATCCGGGACTACAACCAACAGGTTACCCACCTGTCGGACTTTCTCCACGACAACCCCGACGACACGGACCTCTGCGCAGAGGTCCGTGAGGCGCCTCGCAGTCTCAGTGGTGGACGTGCTCCCGTCTTTCCGACAACGCCCTTGAGCGCTTTGTCATGGCCTCTCTGGACCTGGGAACCGACCCCACTGTTGCTGCCGCCATCGGCATCACCGCCAAGCAAGTCGTCAATACCTGCTTCGATCACCTCCCCTCCCTCCTCAACGCTGCCCTCAACCCTGTCCACAACCACCTCGCCACCCACCACGCCCATTCCTCACACGCCGACACCTCCATCCACTCCGCCATCACCCACATTGCAGCAGGACTGCAGCAGCAGCAGCAGCAGCTCCTCCACCAGCTCCAGCAACCGACAACTTGCCGCCTCCATAACTCCTGCCAAGACTACCTATGCCGCCGCGCTTCAGAACCCCACGGAGCTCATCAACGAAATCAAAACAGCCGTCAAGGCCAGCACACGGGATGCTATGCACATTTGTCACGTCCGTGATCATTTACGTCCGTGCACTCAAGAAGTTACGCGGTTGCCGTAATCGGAATCGTTACCGACGTTTGGTTGGTTCCGATTCAGTAGGCCGCAGGCTTTGTTCCTTGGGCCGGTGTGGAGCGCCGCGCCGGAAAGGCCTGAATTTCTAGAGTGACAGTCTTAGGTGACCTGACTTAGGTTTAGGCGCAAGACTTTGGGGCGCAAAGCCTTGGTGGCTTGCGCAATATTCCGGTGCGTGACATTTGGCAGTTACGAATCTTTTGTATTGTCCAGACGGAATGATGTTCAGTCCATCGGACAAAGCTAGATACGCAGATCGTAGTGTGCGGTGTGCTGGCTCGCACGTGGGTGTCGAACAGACTTGCTCTGCATTTTGCTGGCAGTCTAACTGCACGTCAGGCGGCTTGCTGGCAAATGCGACAGCGCATGGATGCCGGGATTTTTGGAGGTATTTAGGAGCACGGCAGCGGCCATGGTGGTCGTTGTTCGCTCGTTACTCTCCCTCACAACTTGGTGTTGTCGTCAAGGGGTTTAATAGTGGAACAATCCGGAGCAGCCCCCGAGAGTGGTTGCAATGAGTAATTGTCATGAGATTGGTTGACGGAAGTGATAACTGTTTGGTTTCGTCAAGATGATGTGTGTATTGTGGGCGAGACTCGGGAAGGAACCCGGTCGTCGTTGGCCAGTGAGCCATAGCTGGGGTAAGCGGGATAGGTAGACAGGATAGGGGGCGCTAAAGGACATTGCCAGCCGTAAGCCAAGCGGAGCAGTGTGGCGTCACCCGAGGCCTGCTAGGTTATCAAGAACCGCTTAGCCTTATTTGGATGCAGTGACGCACAAGTACGACATTATACGACTAGACAACACTTGTATTCTTGTCGATGTCTTTTGAAATTAAATGTGAATGGTTTGGTTGCTTTCCAAATATATAAAGCATCATGGTTTTATTCTACACCTGGCTGGCTACGGAATTGCCTGTCATGAGGTCGGCGGCCAAGTATGTCCGTGACCTGCATCTCACACTGGATTTTAACGAGCGAACAACATAGTGGATCACACACAAGAGTACTCTATTGCTATGGATATGCCTTCCAAGTGATAGGCTAGGATATAATGGCACGCAAACGCGACACATTCGCTCATGCAGTATTGTGGTACGTGGCGTCCCCTCAACGTCAACGATGCACGCCTGGGCACCTACCTCCGGGGCGACCCCTTCCTGGGGAAGCTCGGCGTGGCCGCCCAAAGCGTCGTCATCAAAACGGCACAACGGCTCAGCGGCCCCACCGCCCCTGTATTGGTGGAATTCCACCGCAAGGAGGACAAACTGCAGGTGCAGAAGGCCCGCCGGAGCCTCCACGATCTACCCAACTGAGCATCGACGATTACTATACCCCGGAGCAGCTTGAGGCCCGGGCTGCCGCCCTGAACCGGCTGGAGGTCCACGAGGCTCGGGCAGCCAAGCAGGCCAACCCGCAACTACGGTGCAGCATCTATGCCCGCCTCTTTAATGGCGTCTTCATCATCCGCATTAACGGCCAGGACCTTCCTCCAATGACGGCGACCCCCATGGATACCGCCGTGCCAGCGCCCCAGCCCCCCATGCTCGGCCCCCGCCGTCACCGCCATCGCCACCGGCATCGACGGTCACCTGCTCCCCAGCACGTGTGGGGATCCGCCGGGGCAACTTCAGCTCAGGTATGGCTGCCAGGCTTGGCCGTCCCCCTAATAAATTCGTTCGCTTTGCACCTGAGCCGGAGCCCGCGCTGCGAACCCAGTTCTCTCCTATCAATGACGACGCTCGCGGCCCCGCGGCTCCGCGGCTCTAGCAGTGCGATCTGCCTAACTCCCCTAATTCCCGCCCCTTTGCCTTAGCAGCCCTCGGGCTGTCGGAGAGAGAGCAACGGGTCGGCAGTGAGCCAGGTTCGCCCCGCCTCGCGCGGCCGCCTCCGAAACCTCCTCAGACTGCACGCATTTCTTATGCGTGCAGACGCAGACTCATTCTACCTGGCCACCCGAGCCACGTACCGTCGGCGTCGCCTCGACGCGTTGGCAGGAAGAATCGAAACGGTGATTGATCGCATGAGTCCCCAACCCGCCCCCCGGCCCTACCCCACCACCTCCACCCCCACCCGGCCCCATCACCACCCTGCTCCATCTCCGCCCCCACCCCCGCCTGCACCCCCCTTTTCGGTCAACGCGCGCCCTTGGTCATCGCCACCTTCAACGCCCGCACGCTCCAGCCCGACGCTGACCGCTGTCACTGCCTGCGCAGTGACGACTGTCAGTGCCATCGAGTCTCCAATCTTATTGGCTTCTGCATCGACAATAATATCGCCATCCTGGGAATCCAAGAACACAGGCACACTGCATCACCCCGCGGATCAACTGCCCTTGCTGCTGACGACATCGACGGCTGGCGGTTCTACTACGGAGGCGGCGACGGCATGCACCGGGAACGGGGGCGTCGCCGGGTCTCCTCTGCTCCCCGCTCACCGTACGCCACATGGGCGAACCACCGTACGCCAGCTGGTCAACGCTCGGCTCCTGGTGGCCACTTTTCATTCGATGGAGGGCCACTCGACCTACGCCCTGACGGTGGGCGTTGGTTACGCACCCCACTCCGGCCACCCAGAACAAGATCGCAAGGACTTCTTTGCAGCGCTGGAGAACCTGGTGAACGGCATCCCTGGTCGCAACTACCTCGCTCTGCTGCTGGACGCCAACGCCACGTGCTACCACCGAGTACTGGCGGATGTCAGCACGCCCCCAACGGTACGGTCTCTAATGCCAACACTGAACTTTTTGCTGATTTGCTTACGACATGCGATTTGGTCACTGCCAACACCCGCTTTCCACATAGTCCAGATTAATTAATTAATTAATTAAACTCGTGCTCCCGTTGGGGAGTCACGGAGCACCGAAGTGCTTTTAATCCCTGTGTGTGCACTACAGGAGAAAGGGCAGAGACCCCCAGTCTCCTTCATGCCAAAGGCATGCCACAGCTGCAATCGGGCGCGGCTAGCTAAAAGGACAGGCTAACAATCCGGCAAACTGTGGGTGCAATAAGACCCATGTGAGCATATCATAGCAAGGAGCGCGGGCAAGTAATCTGAACATAGCCAGGGCGTAGCATGGCTGTACTAGGACTAGGCTAAGGCTATGGCTGGTTGTGTACCGTGCGTTGGCGGCACGTGACTAGGTGTGTTGGCACAGCTAGGCAACATTCTAGGCATGGCTGCCTTAGCGGCAGTGACGCCAATGGTTACAAGCTAGGGCTATATTGCTATTCTAGCCCGCTGGGGGCGTCCACATCATAGTCCAGATGCTTTGGTCACACACACCTCGCCAACAGTCTGGCACTGAACGCTGCATTGACTATGTTGTAATGCGCAAGCGTCATCAAGGATCTGTACTAGCTGCTCGCTCGCATGTGATCCCCCTGCATGGTGCGCTCCGATCATCGCATCGTCACCGCCCGCTGGCCCGCATCCGCCTGCGATTCCCCTCGCCCTTTCGTAAGCACGTGGCACCACCTGATTTGCGCACACTTCAGTTGCTTGAAAAATCTGACGACGCTCTGGAGGACTTCCCTGATCGAAAAACGCGCCCACAAGCGCGCGGCAGAGGCGTTCGTCGATGCGCTGGACATCCCGGCCAGCCACGCCCAGCTGTTCGCTGCCGGCCCGCCGGCATCGGCCCTTCGGCACCTCGCTGACAAGCTGCCCGCGGCCGGGGCCCTGCTGCCCCCCCGCCGCCCGCCCCGCTTCACCAGCCTGCACCGGCTCCCCGCCGTCATCCAGGCCCGGCAAGCCCTGCGCGACAACCACGGCCCCGCCCGCTACGCCCGCCTCAAAGCCGATTACCACTGGGCCATCTGGCAGGCGACCAAGGCCGAGCAGGAGGACCTTCATGTCCGCGAGTACTTCGCCCACCTCAAGGGCCAGCACGGCAAGTACGCCTGGACCCGCCTGCGTCACGCCCAACGGCCCGCCGGCGGCGCGCAGCCGGCGCCGCGGACGCTCTCTGGCTCACCGCAGCAGCAGCTCGACCAGTGGTATTCCTCCCAGTCCCGGCTGCTCGGCGCCCCCCCGCCGCCTCCACCGCTTGGCCCTCGGGCGGCCGCACGCCGGCTGGCAGTAGCGCCTGCGGACGTCCCTGCGCCGCCCACGCTGCCCGCCGCTGAGCAGGATTACACGTACCCAGCCCTGACGGAACCCCTGGCCGACCCCGACGAGCTCCCGCCGTTCACCGAGCTCGAGCTGAGCACCGCCGCCAAGCAACTTCGCTTCTACGCCGCCGTTGGACCTGACCAGCTCCCAGCCCCGGTGATTAACCCATAGTCCGGGAATGGGTTTTTGGCATTTTTTGACCCCTGAAAATGAAAAAAATCATAACTCATAGACCACAACTCCAAATACCCCCAACCAAGGTGCTAGGAATATCTACACTTCAAGGGCTTTCAGAATATGCAATAATATCATGAGTTTATAAAGTGGTTTGCAAGATATTTAATGTCAAAGTTGGCCAAAAGACGATCATTTTCAGGCAAGGGAAATCCCCTTAGTAGTTTACCCCTCTAGGGAGGGTTCTAAAAAATTATTCTGGGGTTGGACAATGTCAATAGATAGTGCCACCATGCTTTCCTTGGGTCAGACCGCACGGATAGCCCAACTGACCTATATAATCCGCTCACTTACGTGTGTGGGTTACGCGCGCGTATACAGCTATCCATGAATTGCCACACACTTATGCATTGTATACAGCCACATAGGACTGTCAAAAGTGCTGGAAAACAAAGAAGTTGCTAAACCAGCACCAACGGAATGGCATCCTCCAAAGAAACACCACAAACTGAGCAGATTTGGGGCTAATAGCACTCATACAGCAGGCATGGAAACCTGCTGCAAGAGGCACTGATACACTCATGAAACAAGGATGCATAAACGACAGATTCCCGTGCAAACGACATGCAAACACGTTGCCGTACCTGGCTCGATCACGACCTTTCCGGGTTCTGCTGGCCGGGACCCTCATATCTCACACGGGCTAATGCTTTCCAGGCATAGGCCGCCATAGCCTGATAATGCATGCATCCACCACGATTACCAGGTTGATGTTCTGTGCAAAGATGACATATAAACGCATCCGAATTCACAGGGACGCTGCTGCGGATGTCCAGTACCAAAACTGGGTGCTCGGGCTGGCGAAGCCTGCCCGGCCATAAGAAGAAAATCGAAATATGACGTGCCATTACTCATCTGGTACTGGCGACCAAGAAATCAGTAATTCCCTACCTGTATTTTCCAAATGCTATACATCTGGCCACCCCTGACCTACGAAAATCACGCATCATCATTCTGAGCAACATTCTGAACCGTTACAAGCCGCGAGACGCAAATTTCCATGACAACGGCACGCTGGCAGCCATATCTAGTTACGCGCGCGCGCGAGTGAAAATTTCCCGCCAAAGTCACGTGATACTTTCTCAATACACGTTGTAATTACCAGGCTATGGCGAATATTACCCCCAAACCTATGCATCACCTTCGTCCCTAAGTGTTCCCAGACCCACCGGACAACTTACATCCGTCACGGGTGGCGCGGCGCTCCTGGAATTAAGCGCCGCGCCACCGGGGGTCAAACTGGGCGATATATCGCCCAGTTTCCGGACTATGGGTTAAGCTGACGGCGCTCACAGGGTCGGTTCCTGCTTGACGCCTGCAACCGGATCCTGCTTGCCGACGCGCCGCCGATTCCTGAGTGGCAGCATAGCTGCCGGATTAGTGCTGTACAAAAACAAAGGTTCCCCTGACGACCCCGCCAACTACAGAGGATCGAGTCTGCATCCAGAGCGCGCCGCACTCAAGTTGTTCATGCGCATGATCCTCAACCGCCTTCGTTCTGCTCTTAACTGTCGCCTTGGGGAAAGTCAAATGGGCTTCCGTCCTGGGCGCAACACCGCCATGGCCATCTTCGTCGCGCGTCGCCTCTTAGAGGAAATCGCTCTTCTGCAACCTGGTGAGTTTCCCGCGCTCCTGATCTTCGTCGACTTCATCAAGGCTTTTGATTCTGTCCTCTGGGTTGCTCTATGGGCTGTACTTGCTCGCGCTCGCGTCCCCACTCCCCTGATTACCGTCATCCGCACGCTGTATGAGGGGTCGACCACTTCGGTGCGCACTCAACACGGCATTACCCCGCCATGCCCACTGCAGACCGGCGTCTGGCAGGGTTGCGTCCTGTCGCCGTACCTGTTTATTATTGTAGTGGATTATGTTATGCGCCAGGCACGTGCTCGCTTTGCTAGCATTGCAGGCCGTGCCCCTGGCCTAGCGATCACGAACGAGCTTGGGGAAGGGGGGACAAACTAACAAGCAGAATTTACTAGCTGACCTCATTTATGCCGACGACATCACGCTCATCGAGAAGCCGGAGTCTGCCCAACTTTGGCTGGACTGCCTGGCGCTCGAGGCTCGGGCGGTTGGTCGAGAAATCAGCCCCAAAACGGAGGCCCTGGCCCTCGGCATGGCAGGGCCCCCACCCACACTCCGCCTCTTAGACGATGCCGAGGTCAACTACCCTCCTTCAGGCCGCTTCAAGCTGCTCAGCAGTTGGCTTCCCGACTGCGAGGACGACATGA
The DNA here is from genome assembly GCA_009746045.1 of Mesostigma viride. NCBI lineage: Eukaryota > Viridiplantae > Streptophyta > Mesostigmatophyceae > Mesostigmatales > Mesostigmataceae > Mesostigma > Mesostigma viride. The sequence goes on along the minus strand of RPFO01000090.1, from coordinate 145,457 downwards.
CGACACGGATCGGCATGGCGTGGGCGCACCTCCATGACCACCGCCGCTGGTGGAGCAACCCCGCCCTACCCCGGATCGTCAAGCGTGACCTCTTCAAGGTCGTCATTCTGACGATCCTGACCTACGGCGCCGAGACGTGGACACTGACGCAAGAGCTGGAGCAACGACTCGACGGCGCCGTCACCAAGATGCTGCGCAAGGCCCTTAACATCCCCGTTGGTTTGCTCATTAGTAATGAGGATTTGTACGCTGATTTGCCCTATGTTTCCCACATTATTAGGCACAGGCGCCTGGGCCTAGCCGGGCACCTGGCGCGCACAGATCAGGTAGATACATCAGATAGACTAGCTGGCACCAAGCCCGCCCAGCCTGGGCGATATGTCCTCACCTGGCGTGCCCCCGGCCGCGCGCGGCAGGGCCGCCGCCCGTGTACTTTTCGTGATGGACTCGGCATGGACATGTGCTAGCACTAGACGTGACGGGCTCACACCCGGGCAGCCTCCTGGTTTGTCTGTAATATGGAGGCAGATGGTACATACGCAAGGATAGATGGCAAGTAGTGATGAAGGAGACCACCCCCAAGTCTGTGGGGGCTCCGCGTGTGACCGCGTCTGGCATTCATTGCGATTCGGGCCGCGGTGCCCACACCCCGGTAACTAGGACCTAGATAGCTTACACCATCCATTCCATCCCACGTTCCCCTCCCACTGAGGACTTATGCTCACGTGACGCAGTCACGTGTCTATTAATTAATTAATTAATTAATTACTTGGCCGGGCAGTGTGAGCTAGTACGCCGTGTAATACAATACGGGTGGGCTTGGCGAATCGCCGTATTGTCGTCAGAAAGCAACAAACGTGAAAACGCTAGCTGCCCAAATCTGAGATTCCGCTGAACACAGAAAGTAAGAAAGCCTAGAAGCTACCAGCAAGGAACCGAACATAGGACCTTTGGCATGATTTCGCGGCTGTGTGAGTCTCCTGATCGGAAGGCATCTCACTAACGTTTCGAAACAGCCCAACTGTGAAAAACCTCTTTACCGGAGAGGGGTCAGTGCCAATATGTCCGATATTGCTGAATCTATAGAAGATGACTCACCACTACACCTAAGTGCGCAGGAGTACTACGCACGGACCTACGCGATATTCTAGTATCGCCGAAGTAGGCAGGTTGACCACGGCTGGAATCTGGTTGTAGTGCAGTATTGTGTACAATACGCGACAATACGCGCATAATATGAGTATAATATACGCAATACGGCAATATGGGCCAAGGTTTGGCCGTATTGCCGTAGTGCCGTAATGCCCTATTGCCGTGGTAGCTCACACTGCTATTGGGGCTTTTGCCCAATCTAATGCTGGGTATCAACAACAGGAATTTCAAAATTTTCAGAGGGCTTATGAGCTCTCCATGACGTGCTTCGCAAGATCAGCTCCAGCATCACGAGCTAGCGGCTCCTCGGGGAGCGGGTGATCTCATTCATCTGTTCATTCTTCCAAAACTCAAAGTTCTCTATTAGGTTTGCCAGCAGCGGGGCGGACTTGGGAAATGCCTGCAACCGACCACCGCAGATGCCGCATCCAAGTAGAACATGTACGTAAGTCAAGAGAGACTACACGACATATACGCCAATACGCCGTATCAAAGAGACAATCATATGCCAGACGCCATAAGACTGTATGCAGGGGTGACACACGACACCCACGAGAACGTATACGACAAGGCATGTAAGAGTCAAATCACAGGGAGGCCTTGCGAGAAGCACCGTCACTGTACCACGGCTGCGACTCTGGAATCATTGGGAGGTCACGAGATGGCAGGCATCGCAGGCGGTGGGCCACCGTGCCGGCAACAGGGTTTCTATGAATGTCACATTATGTAACTTCGTAGGGTTGTCTAAATGAAACCGCTGTATGGGGAGGAGCCCTCAGGTTTTCCTTTAAGGGTTTTGCACTCGGCCACGTGTGGCGTTTTCAACTTCCGGAACAACTGTCGACTCGGCCAGTGGCTATTAGCCAATAAAACTTGGGGACCGGCACCGCCACATGCGGCGGGGCACCAAAGGGGCCTTCGTCTAAACCTCCTTCAACGGTGCAGCGTAGTAATTCCCCGGTGCAGATACTTCAAGTAGAACGGCCCGGCACTACAGGGTAAATAATGCGGCTCCTGCTCAGTGCCCACAGCTCACTGCAGAGTGGCCTTCAGCGCCACCTGCGTACTTTCTAGGGCGGTTTGTGGCGGAAGGGTAGCAGAGGAGTGTTCTGACACAGCCAATCATGGCGTCAGCTGTAGTAGGGTTGACTAATTATGCACGACCACTCTGTGGCGAACGGAAACAAGAAAGTAGAACAGCACCGCCAAATTGTGGCATATGTACCTATCTAACTAGCTACATATTACTAGCTTCTAACTACGAGAAAGCCTGGGGGTGTTCTCCACTGTCAGCAGGTGGACGACAGTGAGAAACCGCTACCAGACAAGAACGCAGGCGAGCCCAAGCAGTGGCTGCATGTACACTGCGCACGAGAGCTCAAACTCAGCCGACAGCGGGTGGAGACCCTGGGGCAACAATGCAGGCTAACAAAATGTCAGCAACACCGCGATGTGCTTGACAAACTGTTGATAGAGCGTCTGATAACTACACCTCTGTTTCTGAATGGACAACTAGTGCAACGAACCCCCAGGCTAGCTGGGGTCCCTTCACGCTTGACTTGCTCGACGAGAAATGAGACAGAGCGCAGCGTGTTCCCCCAGGGCATGTCAGCTGTGACATTTCTAGTTCGACGGCACTACAAAACGAGTATAGCCGAAGGGCAAATACAAGCCATGAATCTCACGAGGCGTCATGCGTAATACCTGGGGTCAACACCAAACAGGGCCATTATACTGACAACGCCACTGCTTGCTTCATCACGCAGGCGTGTGTGAGGACTGTACCTCGACCCATCTACATACTACCACGCACACACGAACACCCAGGGCTAATCATGTAAGGATATGATAATCCTAGGCTATCATTTGTCGCAATCGACATCCTCATGCCCATGTACCCTCACCCAGGCCTCCAGGAGCGGGGTCCCACAAGGACCCAGGCCTTGCAGTACCGATTCCATGCCAAGTAGGGTTCGAAATCACATAGGCTGTGGATGTGGGAGGACCGTACCTTGACCCAGGCCTCCACGAGCGGGAATACCAGGAAGTGGATGAAGCCGTGCTGCAGGTGACAGAAGTCAGCACCAGCGGGACCAAGCAAGGAACAAGCGGCGCAGACACAAACATGCGTGAGGAGGAAACGTGCAGAGAGAAATTAAGTTAGAATCTTGCCATTGGGTCTTTCTGACAAATTTCTAAGAGAACGGGCATGTCAAGTGTATGAGGAATAAAGGGAATGGGCATGAGAACAATAGAACGATAGCAAAACGAACAATAGAACGAATATGGCATTCTAGAGATTTGAAAGTGGCTTAGCCCATCAAGAACTCCCCCGCGTGCCTCAGTTATCCAGTTGACCAGCCACAAAGAGTCATGTCAGACAGCAGCCAGGTCATCCACTTTCTAGCAGTCCACTTCAATCATCCACCCATGCACGACCATGCAGAGCGTGGGAACGAGGCAGTCTGGAATGCCCTCAAGGGGGTGAACTGGGGGGCGGGGTGGGGGGGCTGCATCACGGGAGTAAGGGGTGGGCGGACACCGCTACCTCAACGCAACACAAGTTGGCGGTGTATGGGAGGCTACACGGGAGGCTATACTTCACTCGAAGCGTTTTCCTTGCAGTGCGATAGTGGAGGCCATGCGGGAGATAACAGGCCTGTCCTCAATTACCCGGGGGCCTCTCCCCAACCCTAATCAGGCCTGTCCCAGACCCCAGGGTAACTGAGACCCCCCCCCCAGTGCATGACCACCCAACCCATGGCACAAATAGAGGAAGATAAGAAAAATCCTCTCCAGGGGGAAGGCATCGGCCCATTTCAAGGTCAATAGCAGGGAAATCAGAGCCATTCGCTTATTAATCTAGAAAAGTAGGCTGAGGCAGTCTGAGCAACCGTTGGGTATTGAACAGTTACACGGTTCAGTTGGCACGGAGCGCACCTGCGCCTCGGGCACACAGTTGTTGTTGCGGTCCATGACATGTACACGTGTGTGCGCCAGGTGTACGGAGTACTCGTATAATGCAGAACAGTGCACAAATCTGCGCACTCGGGCAGATGTTGTTGCGGTCCATGAACGTGCGTGTCTGTTTTGCTGAATAGCGCTACTGGTATGACAGTAACCAGGCACATACCTGGGCCTTGGGCACATTGTTGTTGTTGCGGTCCATGAAGGGGGAGATGGGCATCTGAGCGGATCTCTCCAAGTCCCCTTGCACGTAAAACTCTTCGACGATGAGCCCCGTCCAGACCTTGTGCATCGCCAGCGGTTTACACGCGTGGCTGCCCGCACGCGCACGTGGCATGTAGGAAAAAAGAGAGTAAGCAAAGCCCAGGGGCACACTAGCCCGGCCTCCCGCGCCAGAAGCACCCTAGCATCACCAGTCCGTCCTTTCAGAGTTGAGTCACCACTGCTGCTTCCACAGCCGGTCAGGCATAGATCCCAGATCCCAGCTCGTCACCACGGCAAAATATCAAGTAGACGCTCGCCCAAATACCAACAGAAATATAGCTCGCCAATTTACAAACAGAATTGAGCTCGCCAAAGGCGTCTGCGTTGGAACCCCCATTGCGGCACACGCCCTGCCATTGGCAGAGAAAGTGTTGACGAGTGATAGACTGCTGTTGCATGACGTCAATCGTGCCAGGCATGGAAGGAGACATCCTCGTGCAACAAATAGAAAGAGCCGGGCTTTACACTCTCTCAACAATTGCTCTCCCCCTCTCAATAATTGCTTCCCCCCCTCTACCCCCGCATTTCTGGGCCCTGGCCTGCAGACTCGCGATGCCGTTCAGCCCCAGTGGTCCATCTATTATTACCCCTTCGCTGCGAAGTCACCTGGCATGCTACTTCCAAACCCTGCCCCGGGGCCCTAGGTCTGTACCAATTTGGACTAACTGGCACTGCGATCCCAACATCCGCGGGCGTGCTTGAACCTGCTCCCCACCCCCCCTTCTCCCTCCCCCTTTCCCCCCATTTCTTCTCCAACAGAAACCTTTTCTCCCTGCCACGCACCCCAGGTCTGTAATCTTTATGGCAATGCCGTTGCTTTTTACCAACAAACGCCCAAAAGGCTATACACTCCTGTGCCTTTCACTACCCATCGTGTTTGTTTATAGGGGCCACCCACCCGAGGTCAATGATCTCGATGGCCTGTGCCTTTTCCTTATCAACTCCAAAACCACATTTTATCGGCAACCCACCCCAGGTCGGCGATCTTGATAGCCATGCGCAGCAGCAGCAGCCGGTCGGTCTCGCTATCCTTGTCCCACGGCTTGTCCTGCAGGTTGAGCAGCCTGCTCTTGAACGCGTCCAGCAGCGCGAAGTGGCGCTTGAGGTCCGTCGCGAGCACCATCTGGGGGGCAAACAGGAGGACGTGGAGAAAGGGGCGACAGAGGGGCCAAGGGAAACAGCGCCATGCAGGAATCATGGGGTGAGCCGTGATACAGGTGGGCAGGCAGCCATGGGAACAGGGGGGCACGGAGCCAAAAAACGAATGAAAAACAGAATCCAGTGGTTACGAGGGCGGAGAAAGATGGTGGGGCTGCAGCAGTCCCATGGTCCCCTCTCATTGCCGCTCCGTTCTCTCATCATTTTCTCGCTCCCTTCACGCGCTCTCTCTCCCCATTCTCTCCCCATTTGCTGTCTCACACGCACGCCCACCATGGTACCCCACCCCCACGCACGCACCACCAGCATGCCTACACCCACCCACCCACCAGGCTGCTTGCCGTCGGTAAAAAGACCTGGGTAGCTAGCCATGGCTCGCAACAACTGAAGGCCACCAAAGCCCCCCCCCCCCCCCCCACACACCTACACACAAAAGGTGAGATCTCCCACAGGCAACAAGGCACAACTCACAACTCATGGGAGCTGGTGGGCCATACATTATTGACCGATGCCCCCCTGGACAACCCTTTAGAATATAATATTCCAGTCAGTGCTTTCATGCGGCTGCGGGGCTGAATTCGTGATCTGGCGCCCCCCCCTCTCCCTCCCCCCCCCCCAATTAAAAGGTTGATGCTGGCAGAAAGTGCACTGACCAAGGTTCTTACCTCACCCTCGACCAATCTCGTCCCTTCAGCTGAAAAGAGAAGTCGTATCCATGAACTCGTGTCGTATTCTCACCTCAATGATGGAGTGTCGGATGTCAGCAAACTCGGTGGTACCCAGGTGCTTCAGGAAGTGACACTTGTCGTCGCGGAGGAGATTGAAGGCCTCACTCAGGTGGTAATTCTGCCACATGCACAAGCCGCGTGCCATAAGCAACAAGCCGCATCCCATCAGCAACAAGCCGCGGCCCATGGCCCCGACCCCAGTCCATCCATCCCGCAGCGTCAGTCCGAATCCAGGCATTTAATATATTTATTTATTTTTTGCTGGAAGCCTTCCTTTGGTGGTGACCCAAAATAGTCACCCAAGCGCGCTTGCCATAGAAATTATGTTCTCCCAAGAACGTTTTTTGCCTGCTAGACTCGAAACAAGTGATAGGTTCGGTGCTAATACTCCCTCGTATCAGGTCAAAGTGCACAATGCGGATTCGAACGGTTACGCGATAAACAAACGACATGAGCCAATTATGTAAAGAGGTAAACAAATAAAAGTGGCAATGCCCTCTAAACGGTCTCATTCTGAATGGGCCGTGCACGGTACTAAAAAGGACTCTGGAAAGAAAGACACTGCGGATGCTGCATCTCCAAGGCTTGTAGTCGCCAATGGGATGAGACATCGACAACGACAAGATACCAAGAAACCCCGCTATTACGTCCATGACCGACACATTGTCAATATTGTGGATGGCGTCAATGCCAGGCGTCATCAATTATCTACTGCTACTACTAACTGGGTTAGTTGGCACTGGCAGCAATTAAACTTGTGATAATAATGGGTATAGTAAAACGGATTTCGATAATAGTGACAGTAATGAGCTTGGCGAGAATCTCAACGCCAGTCGCCAGGACAATAATGACGACAAGGCCTGCTTATGCTGGCGTCTATGTTGACGCCAGTGCTGCTGATGACTACGACCGTGATGCTGACAATGGCGCTGATGATGGTGGTCGTGCTGTGGACGATGATGAGAGTAGTGTTGACGATGTGCTGGCATGATGCTGATCCTGACGCGGACAAGAATGGTGACCATGTTCATGCGGGCAGCGTGCTGATGATGCTTTCTGTGCCGACGTTGACGATAGCAACCAAGTGACAGTAGCAATACATTGACAACAGGGCTCTCTCTCAGTTGCCCCAAAGCCCACCATCACAAAACTCTTCAGCCAGGCCATTGATGGAGAATAAACATGCTGCTACTATGAGTACTCACCACATACCTGGACCGCAAGTATCATGGGTACCCTTGGGGTTGACCTGGCCTTTAGATGGTTAGACAACCTTCTAATTGGGGCATGCTTTTAATGAGACGCTAATAGAATGGCATGTCACATCTATGACGTCGCTTCGGTCCCAAAACGGGTATACAGATATTTTAAAGAAGAACGCAATTTATGGACAAGGATAAAACCACATTATGCTCAACCCTAAGCAACCTCACCTCCAGAATGGACACGTCGTTGTATCGGTAAGACAGCTCGCCCCCCGTTCGCTGTATGTAGTCGTTGTTCACCCCTGGGTGCTTATAGTCGTGCATGAGCGCCGCACACATGGCCGCCAGCTCATCAATGCGGCGCAGATGCTGGCTCACGCCACTCTCCCGCAACAGGTGGTACAGGCTGCCCGCGACATCCGCGATGTGCGCGGCAGAATGGTACATGGCATGGGGGGGCATACCCCTAGTGATGTAGAAATAAATTGGGCAGAAGGGCCGTGACAAGAACGGTAACGAGCGAAAACAAGCATACAGTGATGGAGCGATGATAAGTTACCGGCTAGAGGAGATGGTTAGGGGAAAGGAGCCATGACGACTATTTAAAAAGGCAGGACTCGATAATGGCGAGAACTAGAAGAGCAAGATGCCATGGTGAATATATATAGATTGGGACAAGACTGACGATTATCAGGGGCCATGATGAGTACGGTGAATGAGAAATGTAATGGGGAAGGCAAAGGGAAAGGACAGGTATGCACCAAGGGCAGCCATCGTCATGGCAAAAGGACTGGGACCTGCACGATCCTGGCAACGACACTTCAAAAATAAAGGACAGAAGAAAGGCAGCCGTGAGCAGAGTAATGGCGACAACAACCACTACAATTGAAAAGCAATGGAAGCACTAGTGATCATGGCAAAGGACTATCACAACGGAGGGCACTAGTGAGTGCCACAAGGGCCACGGTAAGTAGAGACAATAAGCAGTGGCGGGTAAGAGAAGCGGCAAACCCACCGTTACGGGAGTGTCTTGCCGCCACCCGTGGTGCGCATGATTCTGTGTGCCCTTCTACAGCCGGTCAAAAACAAGACCCCCAACGCTAGAGTGGTCGGTAATCGGTCGGTAAAAATTTACATGACAAAAAAGGTGCAAGATGAGAAGACACGAATCGTTCCAGCATGCCGCCCTAAAGCACACAAGTTGCTGCTCCTTGGCACAACACACCTTGCTGCTCTCGTCCATTCTGATACTGCACAGTGAGCATTCACTACATTGCACATAGCATACATACACAACTTAAAGTCATGTGCCGGACGCAGACAGCAGTCACTGCTCAAACACCAAAAAATATGTGTCTCTTGCCATACCAGAACTAGCTGCTAGCCACACCTCTATCCCTGTGCCAGGCGCAAAAAGTCACTGACTGCTCCTGCGCCAGCAGGAAGCGAACGAGCTTGTCCTGTGGCGCAACACCCCTTGCTGCTATCGAACCCATGTGCTACACGCATTCCACCCTTCCATTCCTGCACCGGATGCAAGAAAGAACTCACTGCTCGAGCGCCAGCAGGAAGCGCACGAGCTTGTCCTTTGGCAGCGCAAACTCGTGCATGAGCCGACACGTGTGCAGCGCCGTGTAGCCCACAAACAGGATCGGGCGACCCGAAGACACGTCCGCCAGCTTTAAGGCATCGAGCTCCCACGAGCCCAACTTGGCCAGCTGCTGCGCCAACGCGCCGCCAGCAGCCAAGTCCGGCGCCGGGGCCCCCACGGGCTCCTCCTCCAGGGACATGTCCTGCAGGGTGACCATGGAGCTCAAGAGGGTTGAGAAGTAGACAGGACCCCCGCTCCCACCCCCACCCCCGCCCAATCCCCTGCCTCCGCCACCCACGTCCGCGCTCTCTCCGGCCTCCAAGTCCTCGGGCACACGCGGCGCACCGCGTGCCTGGTTGCCGACGGCCAGCAACGCCTCCACGTCGATGATGTGCTCGGAGACGTCGTCCTCGTCCTCGCTGGCCTTGGAGCCCATGACCGCTTGGTGCGTGCTCATGTCGCGCGTGTCAGTTGTGCTGCTCGTGCTTTCGGAACCATCCCTCGACACGCGGTGGCGTTGGCCCTGCTTGCGGAACTTGGTCGCAAACATGCTGCGGCTGGACGCGCCCACGTTGATGAGCGAGAAGAGCCAGGACCCGGTTTCCTTGTCCACGATAGCCTCGGTGTTACCGTGGTCCTGCGGGGGGGTGGGGGGGTGGGAAGGGGGAGATGGGGGCAAGGACAAGAAGGGGCGGGGGGGAGGCGTGAGGACAACGAGGGAGGGGGAGGAGGGGGGGGGCAATAGAAGGGAGAGACGGGGCTCATCAAGGTTGGTTGGGGGGAGGGCCGAACATTGGGGGGAAAAACGGGCTTCATCAAGGTTCATGTGTGTGTTAGGGGGGGGGCAGGGGGGAACATGAGACAGACTTCATCGAGTTTTGTGTTGAAGGGGGTGGGTGGTGGTGGAGGGTGGGCAACACCACTGCAAGCCAACCTCTTCAGCAACATCATCGCACGCCAACATTATCCCCCTACGGCTTCGAAAAGCAACCCCTTGAAAGGGGGTTAGACTTGCGATAATGGTACAAGCCGGAAGGGGGGTGGGGGGCGGGGGGCGGGGGGCAGCGATTGCCAACATGAGCCGGGTGGACCGGAGTTGGAGGCGGGATCCCACGGTGGGTGCTACTCCCATTCTGCGTTTGTGCCACCCAGCTGCGAGAAGCATGATTCCAAACGGGGCATGATTTAACAGCGGAAGCCGGTGACATGCAGTAACCATTGTGACCTCGTGCGTCGCCGGCTCGCCTCATCCCATCCACTAGCGAGAAGGAAATGGGCCTTATTGGCACGCTTCCCCACCCACCTGCAGGGTGCGCAGGAACTGCGGCTTGTGCATGTCATCCACGTTGATGAGCTCCTGCATCTGCGTGACCTGCTGCTGCGTCAGCGCCCGCCCCGCCTGCAGCGTGCGGATCATCGCGTGAAGCTTCTCGCTTGCGGTGCCCATGTCCACCATGGACCAGCCGAGATCGTCGCCTTGCCCTGTCATCTGCAACTTGAGGCGCAGCATCTGCATGGGCGACAGGCGTCGGGTGCATGGGGGTGAGGGTTGGGGGGTGGGTAGGGGCGGGCATTGGGTGGTGGACAATGGCGGGGTAGTGGACAATGCGGGTGTGAGGGTGCACACTTAGAATGTTACTTGTAGGTGTGTTGATGCATGCGTGTAAGTGTGTGCGTGATGGGAAGGACATGAACGTTTGGTTGTCTTGTCCGCAGGAGCATGCGTGGGGTCCATCACAGGAGCACACGTGCGCTGGTTGCGCAGGCACCTGGTCGATAAGAGAAAAGAAAGTTACCACCGGAGGTTGGTGCTGGAGCACATTCTGGTATTCATTCAGGAACGGACGCTGCTATTTACTCTAGGTATCTGAGCTGGCACCCGTGCTTGCTCCTCAAAACCCAAGTAGCTAGCACCCGTGCTTGCTGCTCAAAACCCAAGTAGCTAGCACCCGTGTTGCTCCTCAAAACCCAAGTAGCTAGCACCCGTGCTTGCTCCTCAAAACCCAAGTAGCTAGCACCCGTGCTTGCTCCTCAAAACCCAAGTAGCTAGCACCCGTGTTGCTCCTCAAAACCCAAGTAGCTAGCACCCGTGCTTGCTCCTCAAAACCCAAGTAGTACTGCTTGGTGACATGCTCCGGGTGGGCACTCGTGCTCGCAACCGGAGTGCGAACTTGGCACCACATCATGTGCACAACCTCTATTTTTGAATGATGACTAGCACTTGCGTCCCTCTGCTCCATGATGCTGCGCACCGCACCCTCAAGGGCATTGCACTACCACTCGCTATTTGCGCCCTCGCACGCTGATGCTGACGGTGACACCATCACTAGCAAGCGCGTCCTTGTGCCAGATCCCTGATGCTCCGTACCCCCTCATGTGCACTGCCTTCATACAAACACTATTATGAGCACTCACGTAATTATTAGCACTCACACGCTTATGAACACATCATTAGCACCCACGTTACTATTAGCACTCACACTATTACCGACACTATAATTAGCACTCACGTCGTTCTGCTTCGTGATCTGCCGGAACGACTTGGACATGATCATCGTCGACAGGATGATGCCAATCATGCCGGCCACGAAAACACCCACGGCAGCGAGTGCCGTCACCCGGATCGACTTGTCGCGCGCAGCGTCGATGTCCCCCCGGAACGCACTCACGGGGACCGTGAGGAAAATGATGAGGCGGAGACCCAGGTGGGTGACCGGCTGGCTGGAGAGGAAGTAGCGGCCGTGGCCAGAGATGTGCGCAACCAATTCGATCGGGCGTACGAACAGGTCGTCCCGGTAGGTGTTGTTCATGCGCCTGTGTTTGCCGGAGTTACAACGCCGTGGTTGCAGCCGACAGAATTAGCATGACGTGGTGGCAGCGGTGCCATGCCAGGGGTTCCGTGACAATGATTAGAAAGAAGAAAGGATTGATGATGAAGAAGCGGTTAGTGGATGCCACGTGTAAAGCATCAACTCGGTGTAAAGCATGACAGTGAGTGTAAGTGTATGTTTAAAGCATGACAGTGAAAGAACAGTCAACAGGAAAGTAGCAGGTACCGATTCACGTATGAAAAAGAAAATCAAGAAAAATTCGCATCCAAAGGCGTGGTCTTCCTGCACCAGCAGTAGCTATTGCACAGCATGCGGACAGAAGATGGCCAGTAGATGGGCAAACGGCCGCACGAACCGCCCCAGCCACACAATGGGTGTGTTCCATAGATGCATCATATCCTGGTCGTTAATGGCCCCCAACCGCTTAACAATGTGGCATTCCATGGAGGCTATGGTGCAAATCCTCACCGTGTGGAGCCTGTGCTGGTTGTCTCATGGGTGTCATGGTCACTATACTAGAGTGACGGCAAGCCTGAGCTGGTTGTCTCATGGGTATTGTCTCATTCAAAGGTCCGCAATCTCCATTTGACGACACAGGCTAGCCATTACTGTAATAGAGTGACCATGGTATCCATGAGACAACCACCGCAGGCTTGCCATTTCGATACCATCATATCCATGAGACAATCATCAAAGGCTTGTCATCCCTATAGTATAATGACACCCATGAGACTGTCAACCAGCACAGGCTAGACATCGTCACGGTCCGCCATCTGTCTGTCCCGAGCTGCACCCTATATGCTATCCGACAGTTACCGTAGATTAACCCTTGTCAGCTCTAAAGCAGATTGACTCTTGTCAGCGCCAAAGAAGAAACACCCGTGTCAGCGCCATACCTGGCAGTCTCCCGCACGATGGCATGGTCAGACTGTGTTGCCGGAAGTAAGTCTCCACCGGGCATCGTCGGGGTGGGAGGGACCAGAATGCTCCCGTGTGTGGATGAGAATATCCGCAGCTGCGTTGACGCGGTGATGAACATGATGCCCCCTAGCTCCGACACC
>RPFO01000090.1:80000-130000 GCA_009746045.1 Mesostigma viride | reverse complement strand
CGGTGGGGCGGTGGGGTGGTGGGGCGGTGGGGCGGTGGGGCGGTGGGGCGGTGGGGCGGTGGGGCGGTGGGGCGGGGCGGTGGGGTGGTGGGGCGGTGGGGCGGTGGGGCGGCAGATCAACAGGTCAACAAGGGCGGTGGGGTGGCAGAGTGTGGGTGGGGTATGCCAGGCCGGTGGCAGAGTGCGTAGGCGCGCACCAATAATCGGTTCAGTGCAAGTGACCAGTGCGCAGAAGCATATATTTCAGCCCACCCAACATGGTGCCGGCATGCTTATAACGTACCATGCGTGTGAAAGCGCAAATGGATGACAACAAATGATCATATAGTAGTAATAGTAGACAATATCCTCCCCCCCACCCCCCAAAGAAACCCTGCAAGTTCGTCCTGGGGCGCAAAGTCTTGCAAGTTCTACTTCCTGACAGTGGTTTTTGCCACTGAGTTGCGTACAAAATGAAGCTATCCGTTTAAATCGAAGCATGCAGCAGTAATTTCCATGAAACATTTTATTGTTTAACCATTCACTCACTTGCTGCATGGCCCTCACCGGTGCGGCACCAGCAGCTCTAGCTCTATATGCACCAGGTAAGGAGGCCTGAGGGTCAGATTCAACGGGCCTGTCTAGCCATTTCCCAACGACACTTCTGCGCGAACCTTGCAAAGTCCCACTCAATAACTGTACGGATGGCGGGTCAAGCGCATCTAGCCGTGCCTAGGTGGGCATTAATGCGTCGTGCACTGAGATGAAGTCCAGGTTGGTACAATTAAACAAGGTCATAATCCTATTTACTACTTCGGCGATAAAACGCCATACGCCACTATTCAGGGCATCGCGACTTCCCCACCAATGCCAAAAGGGAAGGAAAGATTGACCACCAATACGACGGAAGGGGACCTGCTGACCACCAATACGCGCGAAGCGCCAAGCGAGCGAAGCGAGCGGAACGACTGCCAACCAATCGGCGCAAAGCGTCCAGCGGGCGAAGCGAGCGGCCTCCTCTCGGGAGCGCAGCGAAGGAGACCGTCACGATTCCTCTCCGGAGCGCAGCGAAGGAGCACGCTACTATGAACTACGCGTAGCGGGCAGCGGGCAGCGGGCGCAGCGGGCAGCGGGCACTGGGCAGCGGGCAGTCCCTCCATGGTCTTTCTAACGCCAAAAAGTGACTTTTTTTGGCTAGGCGAAGCCAGCGGGTCACACCTATAATTGTTAATTCTTATATAATAGCACCCTTCCTCCCCCTGCCTCCCTCCGCATGGCCTCCCTCCCTCCCTCCCTCCCTCCCTCCCTCCCTCCCTCCCTCCCTCCCTCCCTCCCTCTCCCTCCCTCCCTCCCTCCCTCCCTCCCTCCCTCCCTCCCTCCCTCCCTCCCTCCCTCCCTCCCTCCCTCCCTCCCTCCCTCCCTCCCTCCCTCCCTCCCTCCCTCCCGGCCCCACCTCCCTCCCTCCCTCCCCCACCTCCCTGCCGTACTAGTGACGCAACGGCGTGCTGTGAGGATCTGCCAGTCAATAATAATACAACCTGCCCATCCAGCTGCACCACCAAACCCTCTGTTGGCTGCCCTCTTTCTCCTGCATGATCTCATAACCATCCGATAGTCACAAGATCTTCAGAAAGCGCCCAGCTAGCAATGCATGCGAAAATGCTCAAAAGCATCGATGTTTTCGAAAGCGAGGCTTAAAAAGACGATGCTTCCAAAAGCGATATGCTTCCAGAAACAGGAGCTCCGTTCTATAGCGCGACCCCCAAGGTTGGCACATGGCTCATGAATGGCTCGCGTTCTCATGGATACTAGCCTTCCCTGCATGACAAGATCTCATGGCAGCCTGTTCACCTCCCTGTCATCAGGCCTGCTGTTGTACGTACCTACATATATAATGATATGCTGGTTGATTCCAGACCGCGCACACCTGCGCCCGCACTGGAAGTTTTATAAAATAGAGAATTGCTCGAAAAATTTCCGCCTGAAAATGTTAAGACAAACAAATAATATTCACTTTACAAATAAGTCCCGGGCCAGGGCTGTGGACTGCATTCGAGATGAGCTAGCAAACAAATAAAGTGAATAAATTAACTAATTCTTGCCAGCCCAGGGTCACAGACTGGTTATTCTGGGGGAAAACAGCAAGCAAACAATTGAAAGACGGCGATCGTACCGTGGTAAATATACTATACCCGACTGCCTTGAACGGCTGCACGACGAAAAAACAAACAAAGAATTTTAAGCACTTCAAGAAAATCCGGGGACCCCACTAGGCAGCTTCCCATGCGGGCGGTGACAAGAAGTACAAAAACGTAACAGTGCCAAGAATATTGGTATTCGAAGAGAAATGCGTCGGCATAATATTATTAGAGCGCAGGTTTGATTGTACTAGCTGTACTAGCGGCGGCCGCGCCTACGTACCTTTACGTACTAGAAAACTCGCAGGCTAACCTTCACCAGAGGACTCGCAGGCTTACCTTAACTAGCAGACAAGAGGGCTTACCTTTACTTTGGATGCCGGATCCGCCATAACTTCATGTCGCAGGACTTGGGACATGTCATGGAAGGCATCGCTGGTCGTTGTCGAGCTGATATGCCACGTTACCACGGCGGTTACCACGATGGCGGCACTGATCATGAGCAGCAGGAACACCCGTGTTTTGATGACCATAAAGCTTTTCTCGCGTTTCTGGCGGGTCGTACGTGGCATTTCCTTTCCATCTTCTTGGATGCAGGTTTCCGGCGCGCTGGTAGCAAGGCCGATTTCCTGGCTGGCGCCAGGACTGGGCAACCTCGACCAAAGCGTTCGCATGGTCACCAATCACCATAACCCGCGCAAGAAGCCTGTTCTCCTAGTTTAGATTGTGCGATGTTAATGCACAGGCAAGTCCAGACGCCTTGAAGCTGGCCCGTTTGGGCTATTTTGCTACTTCTTGTCAACATCGCGAACTGCTGATCATATTCATGTGGCGGACCATGGTCCGGATTCTCCCGATTTCTGGCCTGCGCTGGTTGTCTCCTTGATATTCATGTGGCGGACGACGTCTGCATGCCCGCAATGATTTGACTACCTCGACAAAGCATCAACTCTATGGCAGCATGATATCACCGAGACGGCGATCGCCTCCTAAACACCTCGCATGTTTTCGAAGAGCCTGCGAGACAGGCCCGCTGACATGTGCAATACAGACCCGCTGACAACCATAGCTTAGCTGATTGAGCACTCCATACTAAAATGCAATTAGGTCTGCAGCCAGGTCTGCCGCCCATAATTGCCTGTCTTAGTGCAATGTCGACATGCTCGCCTGAATCATACAGTACAAGTAAGCTTGTCCACGGCGTGGGACAAGTGCACAGCCAAATTCCCTGCGATCACTGTGATTCCTTTTTGCCTGGTACCACTCGCAGATTTGACCGTCAGATATTCGGCCCGCCAGTCTGAACTGTCGGATCTTGGGTTCGAAATAAAAGTATGACACTTTTGAAATGTTGGTGGTTTTGGGGAAACTATGGAAAAGGTGGCGCCCTGGCGCGGTCGTATGCGTGGCCGTAGATCAATCATCGGACGGTTAAACTGGATGAGCGGAAACCCAGAACGAGAGGTCTGTCGTCAGGATCAATTAAATCAGCGGCGAAAATCGTTGGGGGAAGGGCGGGGGTGGCGGGAGGTGGCCCCAAGAAACCCCCAAGAAACCGCCCCAAGAAGCCGCGGCAGACTACGGGCGCGCTGAACCGTTGTGGAGGGGTGGCCAAGAAACCGCGGCAGTTACAAAAGGCGCCATGACGGCGCGCACTGGACTTGTCAGCCTGGACCTGCTCAACAAGAATATTCTGCCGGCAGCCTGCTTCTTTTCCGGGCCTGGACACTTTCTAGATCGGAATCTGTAATGTCTGGCCCACTCTGGTTCCGGGAGACAATCTCTACTAAAATGGCAGCCTGAACTAGGCCTGAAGATTCAATCATGGCTCCGGACTGCTCCGGAAGATGGTGGATTCTCCCTTTTTTATTTCCGCGAGGCGGTTATTGTTCAACTGATGAACTTTTCACGCGGACAAACAACAGGTAGGTACTGCAATCTGGTTCAAAAGCAACTTCCCCGCCTCCCTGGAAACTGAACCCCCGACGCAGTCGGGGCACGTGTAGGGTGTAGATTCCGTAACGTCTTTATTTCATGTCCATCTACGGACACGATGGTCCGAGAAATGAAAAATTCATTGCTTTGGACCAATTCTGACCAAATCTCGGGACAAATCTACCAGTTCGTACTTGTCCCACTGCAGTGGTACAAGTTCCGCACTTGTCCCACTTGTGGACAAGCTGCTTGTATCACTGGACACTCGTGGGACAGGAGGGGTGGCATGCCCGGGGAAAATTTCCTGGAACCGCGGTAAGGTAATCCACCCGGCTAAGGGCCACACCCGCTAAGGGCCACCCCTGGATCCCCCCCCCCCCCCCCCCCCCCCCCCCCCCCCCCCCCCCCCCCCCCCCAGCATTTTGCGCAATTTGGTTTGAAATGACCAGAATATTTAACAACAGGTGCATGGCGGCGTAGCTGCAAGGGAAGGGCCAGCGGTTGCCTCCAGGCCATGCCGTAATTCCAGCTGCTTGTTGTCGGTCGTTGCTTCGTATGTATCCAGTCGGTACTTGCATCGTATGGATTGAGCAACGATCGTTGCACAAGGTTACGTGCTCCGCATAGAGCTCGACAGACGACAAGCAGCTTGTTCACTGTTCCATATGAACCGGCGTTCATTCCCTATGACGACCATAAGCCGTCGAGTCGTGACAACGGATGTCACCCTGAAGGGGTTGGCGTATTATCAAGGAGACAACCAGCGCAGGTCAGAAATCGGGAGAATCCGGACCATGGTAGCTCGAGCCTGCCGTTATCTTGTCCGCGTGTTCGTGGCTTGCGTGTAGAGCGACTAGATGACCTAGACGGCGTATTATGATAGTAATGATCACGGGTGCCAATAGAGGTTGCTGCTGGCTGGTCCGAGTTGGAGCTAGAAAACCCTCGCGACAAAAATGTTATCGCTGTTTCGGTAAACGGCGACAAAGCGGAATTACGGAAGTTTGCTGGACAGTGCTTTCTTTTCCCGTTGCGTCACTGAAAAGGTAAACGGTCTTGCGATGTCAAAACAGCAGCAAGTAGCAGTCGCTGTGTTTAATTGCAATGTGGTAGTTTGATTTAACACATATACTGCCTGAAGCTTTTCAAGGCTTGCTGGGATGTTGCCCATATCAAGGAGACAACCAGCGCAGGCCAGAAATCGGGAGAATCCGGACCATGGTAGCTCGAGCCTGCCGTTATCTTGTCCGCGTGTTCGAGTCGTTCAGGATGATGAAGATGAATGGTGATGGAAATGTGTATCCTTGTGCATTGAAATTATGGCTGGCTTACGTGTAGAGCGACTAGATGCCCATATGTTTCTAACGCTATAACTCTTGTCCAAGTGATGAAGACTGGCTTGGAAACTTGAGCTCGTCATGTTTACATTGTTATTGTGTTACAATACGTGCCTCTTTTCAGAATATGTTTCATATGTAATGCGAGGCTTCAGCATCATGGTTTAGCACCGTGGTGGCAGCCAAGCCTCTAATGACAATCTTGGACCTCACCTTGGCCTACGCAAATATTTGCTTCTTGTTTCACTCTTTGGACTGAGCTAGCTTTACACCTGCTATTTGGCCTGCACCATCGTCCCTGGCTGCCAGTTACATTTTGTGCCCCCCCCCCTGGCAGGCTGCAGGGTCTAGGATAGCGAGGGTGTAACGTAGACATGTTGTGGGCACCCTCAGTGCATTTTCAGGACCAGCCATGACCTGGCCATGCCTTCTTTCTTAGCACATTGAACATGACTTGTCAGAGTGCTTTTTGGTCACTCGTGTAACGACCCCCCTACATTCATAAATCGTAAACAATTATATAATGAGCATATTTCATGGAAGTAAAGCATTTCAACTCTTGAGCATATCATAAAAGTTAATGGTTCCATACCGTACCCATGGATGTGTTGACGTGTGTGAGTTATTACAAATGGTATCCATCTTTAAAATGTCCTCATTTGAGGACATTTTCTTGCAGTGATTAGACATCAAGGTTCTAGATACTTTGCCCTTGCACTTGCCCTTGCCCACACTCAATCCTGGTCACACGCACACGCACACGCACACGCACACGCACACGCACACGCACACGCACACGCACACGCACACGCACACGCACACGCACACGCACACGCACACGCACACGCACACGCACACGCACACGCACACGCACACGCACACGCACACGCACACGCACACGCACACGCACACGCACACGCACACGCACACGCACACGCACACGCACACGCACACGCACACGCACACGCACACGCACACGCACACGCACACGACCACGACCATGGAAGTAACTAATGTCTAACTAAATTAGTTGTTTCACAACTACAATAGAATAGTTGTCGATCTCACTTCATATGTCTTAATGGATCTATGATTCCATGTTGTTGCTTGATATGGCAAGTAACACAACAATCGAACACTTTTGACACACCCACACACCTTGGCACAATTCAGGGTGGCCCTATGTGGTCGCTTGATGTGCCATAATAAGTTAGACTAGTTCACGGCAAATCACGGCTCATCAATCACACAACCATGCCAAGACTTTATTGAAAACTTGAAGAATACGATTCAGGTGGCCCTATGTGGTCGCTTGATGTGCCATAATAAGTTAGACTACTTCATGGCAAATCACGGCTCATCAATCACACAACCATGCAAAGACTTAATTGAAAACTTGAACACAATTCAGGTGGCCAGCTGTCGCAGCTGCTTCCAAGCATCGATGGTAGCGTGATCTTTCTTAAACAGTTTTTGATAGTCGTTCCAGCTGCATTCCCGCAATTTCTCCTCTGGAACAACCTCGAGAAGGAACCCGCCGGTGATACAATTCTACAGTCGGTTGCCTTGGGAGCGTTGCCCTCGGCGTCTTTCATTGTGACGATGACGAGGGCTTTAAAGTGCCTATAGTCAACTAAGCCAGCATCCAGCATCCTCTGGGAGAATGCTGGATGCCCGGACGTGTCTTCTGCCATCCCCTCGCGAAGTCTGTCACTCAGCTATTCTGCGTCTTCAGTTCAGGGTTCTCAGCCGTCAATGGAAGCAGCTAGCAAACTGGAAGCCCACCATGTGTTAGGCGCTGCATGCTGAGCAGAATAATTTAATAAACCGCTAGCCATGTAACCAAGGCCTTTCCCCGCTTTCCCCTGCTTTTTCCTGCTAAAAAACAGGGGTGGCCCTTAACCCGACTTTGCCTCCCCCCCCCCCCCCCCCCCCCCCCCCCAAAACGTGCCAAAACGGTCCCAACAAGAATTTTACCATGCGAAGTCGATGTCGCTGATTCCAAATCCGTGCTCAGAATGACAATCTGCCCAGTCCTGCGAATGCCAGGAGTTTTGCAATTAAGGTGGCCCTTAGCCGGGTGGATTACCTTACCAGAGAGGGTTGTCCCAGGGGCTGACGGTGGTGGATTTTCGCGGGGCCCATGGTTAACCGCGGGGTTTGAGGGTCAAAAACTTGCCGGTGGCGGTTCGTGGGCCCTGGGTGATCAGAACCGTGGTTTACTACGTGCCAGTAGAAATCTGCCACGTGTAATATGTTAGACTAGGGCTGTACGTCACGCCGGGTTGGCTCAGGACCGTGGTAGCCTATGGACCAGTAGAAGTATGCCACGTGGATAATGTTGTAGGTACTGTACCTGGGTGGTTTTACCGGATTAGGATACATTTGCACAGCTTCAAATGTATCCTAAATGCACCATTGGCAAACATGGTTTCTGGACATGGTCGATATCATTCATATGTTTGGCAAGCATGATATGATCATGCTTGCCAAAGATGTTGTCTCTTTTCATATTTCACACATATATTATCGGCCTCGGCGTGCCATGCTTCCACGTTTGTTGTCTCTTTTCATATATTGTAAATATGATCAATAAAATTCCAAACATGACCATGTTGGAGACTTCAAGTGGAGCATCATGATTACTGTTTTCACTATTACGTAACCCATGGTTCATGTTTACATGGCATAATGAGCAATCCTATTGACCCCATGACTAATGGTGAAGTTAATAAAGTTACATCGTGGCACGTCACTATAGCATCAAGTTGCATCATTGTGCATAAAGTAGTTTAGCACTGAGTTGGCATGCCAACACCAGGTACACTAAATAAATTAAAACCAGAATTGATAAACAACCCAGTATCCAAATACAGTATCCATATATATGCAGGTCGTACTACAGGTACAGCCACGGCTGCCACGCGGCTTCTGCAGCGATCACGCTCTTTCTCCTAGACAATTGCTCTACTGGTCCCTACAGGTCGGTCGACTTGGACCATGATGCGTCAAGAACCGTCAATTGACCGACTTAAACAAGATGTTTGTCTACATGCAGCTGTCTGCACCTAACTAACGTGAAACCGCGTGCTACCAAATATAGCGGGAAATGCATGAGTAACACATGTCAACGCACAACCGGTGGAAATCACGCGATACCAACCGCGGCAACAGTGGTGTGAACATAGCGGGCACTGCCATGCAAAAAAGCACCAGCAGCGGCATCAGTAGCAAATTGTAGTAGCGGAACAATAGCCACTACATCAATGCAACAACACATCAGCCCAGCAACACAGCAGCAGCATGACCGTAGCACAGCAGCAGCACAACTGTAGCTCAGCAGCACGGCCGCAATGCAGCAGTGCATCAACACAGCAGCACGGCAGCAGCACGACAGCAATACATCAGCGGCACGGCAGCAATGCAGCAACACATCAGCACAACAGCACAACAGCAGCACGGCAGCAATGCAGCAACAGTAGCATGGCAGCACAGCAGCAGCAGCAGCAGCAGCAGCACATGAGCAGCTCAATGACAACAACCGCTGCTCGCGCTTCAGCAGTCGTCGTCGTCGTCGTCATCGTCATCGGCAAGGATGAGCGCTCGCTTCCGACGCCGGGAGGCGCCTGCGTTGTTGTTCTCCGCCACATCGTCGCTGGGTGGAACCATCTCGCGCAATCGAGCCTCGGCCAGGGTGATATCCGGCGCTTGCAACGCAGGGACGACCACACCGGGGCACCCGCAGATCTGTGCCTCCAGCTCGTGGAGAGGCACGCAAGAAACCGCGTCCTCCTCCCAACGGGCACCCCAGTACATGGCTACCATGTCGTTTTGCGTGTCGACAACAGCGACACGACCATGGTACCTGCCGTCCCGGCTTTCGGTGCGACCGTCCGCGGATGTCACACGCTCCGACGCCCAATGACACACGACTTGCCCTACGAGGTTGCGGCTGCCACTCTTGACCTGCAGCGTAATGCCTTCCCAGCATGCCTTCGCCATGCCGACGATGCCCTTCGAGCATTCAGCATCTTGCCACTTCACGACCGGGTGTTCCGCGTCATAGGGCACCTCCTTCAGCGCCTTTAGGCACTCCTTGGTGAGCTTTTTGTTCGCACCCAAGGAGACTGCATGGGGCGGCTGACCTCGCTTGCCCACCACTTGTGTCAAGACGAGGTCTGACGCGGTGATGATCACCGTGTGCGCCGCAGTGGTTGGCGGATGGGGCCATTGCGCAATGTCTGGGTTCCACGGGTGCCACGTGTCACGCAAATGCTTAGCGCGGTATACAAAGAGCTCAATAGAAGGTTGGCCGCCATCCTCCTTCGCAACCACCTCCTTGATGATGCCAAAGAGGACTGGAGTCCACGTGAGCTTCGAGTTGCAGAGAATACCAGCTGAAGGGTGCCAGTATAGAACAGCGGAGCCTTTCTCAACGCCTTGCATGCGCTTCAAGTAAGCGACCTTGGCTGTCATGGCCCTGTCTTCTGCCGCCCATTCCTGCTGTGTGTGGCCATCATGAAGAACTCGGTCTACCAGCGGGGTGACGCGCACCGCCTCTGCGTCGACCAACGCCATGAAGTGCTCTTCTTGCGTCGGTGGTGGTTCAGGCGCTGCATCGTGCTCACGCAGGGCGGAGATGTCCGCGCGAGATGGCCACGGCAAAGGGCGCCACTCCTCAGGCACCTCCTCAGGGGCATGTGGGACTTTTGCGAAAAAGGCCTCGTTTGGCTTGATGGTGTCGGGCGGAAAGTACCACTGCCAGATGCCATGGGGCAACTTCTGGACCCTTGTTTTGATCGACTCCAGCTCCTTCCCCAGAAACTCCATGTTCAATGGTGCGAAGGCTGGGGTGTCCTGCAACATCGGAATGCGGTCTGGATCCACAAGTCGGACGCCAAACAGCGGCCGCCCCTCCGCATCAAACTTGTAAGGCTGTGTCATCGCCTTCCCGCACCGTGGCGCGCCTTCCTGTCGAGTCCCCGCGGGCTGCCACGGCGTCTTTTGGGACTCCGTGGTCCGGTAGGACAACCAGGTCTCTGCGTTGCCCTGTACCTGGAAGAAGACCGCGTGGTGCACCTTCATTGAGCGACCGCGTTTTTCAGGCACCGGCTGTGCCGCTCCGCCGCCCGCCGGCTGCGCCGCCGGCCCGCCGCGCGCCGGCTGCCCCGCCCCGCCGCCCGTCGACTGCCCCGCCCCGCCGCCCGTCGACAGCCCCGCCCCGCCGCCCACGCGCGCCGGCAGCGCCGCTGGCCCCCCGCACGCCGACGGCCCTGCCCCGCCGCCCGTCGACTGCCCCGCCCCGCCGCCCGTCGACAGCCCCGCCCCGCCGCCCGTCGACAGCCCCGCCCCGCGCCCACGCGCGCCGGCAGCGCCGCTGGCCCCCCGCGCGCCGACTGCCCTGCCCCGCCGCCCGTCGACTGCCCCGCCCCGCCGCCCGTCGACAGCCCCGCCCCGCCGCCCACGCGCGCCGGCAGCGCCGCTGGCCCCCGCGCGCCGACTGCCCCGCCCCGCCGCCCGTCGACAGCCCCGCCCCGCCGCCCACGCGCGCCGGCAGCGCCGCTGGCCCCCCGCGCGCGACTGCCCCGCCCCGCCGCCCGTCGACAGCCCCGCCCGCCGCCCACGCGCGCCGGCAGCACGCTGGCCCCCCGCACGCCGACGGCCCTGCCCCGCCGCCCGTCGACTGCCCCGCCCCGCCGCCCGTCGACAGCCCCGCCCCGCCGCCCACGCGCGCCGGCAGCGCCGCTGGCCCCCGCGCGCCGACTGCCCCGCCCCGCCGCCCGTCGACAGCCCCGCCCCGCCGCCCACGCGCGCCGGCAGCACCGCTGGCCCCCCGCACGCCGACGGCCCTGCCCCGCCGCCCGTCGACTGCCCCGCCCCGCCGCCCGTCGACAGCCCCGCCCCGCGCCCACGCGCGCCGGCAGCGCCGCTGGCCCCCCGCGCGCCGACTGCCCCGCCCGCCGCCCGTCGACAGCCCCGCCCCGCCGCCCACGCGCGCCGGCAGCACCGCTGGCCCCCCGCACGCCGACGGCCCTGCCCCGCCGCCCGTCGACAGCCCCGCCCCGCCGCCCACGCGCGCCGGCAGCACCGCTGGCCCCCGCACGCCGACCGCCCTGCCCCGCCGCCCGTCGACTGCCCCGCCCCGCCGCCCGTCGACAGCCCCGCCCCGCCGCCCACGCGCGCCGGCAGCACCGCTGGCCCCCCGCACGCCGACCGCCCTGCCCCGCCGCCCGTCGACTGCCCCGCCCCGCCGCCCGTCGACAGCCCCGCCCCGCCGCCCACGCGCGCCGGCAGCACCGCTGGCCCCCCGCACGCCGACGGCCCTGCCCCGCCGCCCGTCGACTGCCCCGCCCCGCCGCCCACGCGCGCCGGCAGCGCCGCTGGCCCCCGCGCGCCGACTGCCCCGCCCCGCCGCCCGTCGACTGCCCCGCCCCGCCGCCCGCGCGCGCCGGCAGCACCGCTGGCCCGCCGCCCGTCGACGGCCCTGCCCCGCCGCCCGTCGACTGCCCCGCCCCGCCGCGCACCGGCAGCGCCGCCCCGCTGCCCGCTGACTGCCCCGCCCCGCCGCGTGCCGGCTGCGCCGCCGCTGCCGCCCCGCCGCGCACCGATGGCGCCGCCCCTCCGTGCGCCGGCTGCGCCTCGCTGCACGCAGGCTGCACGACATCACCACGCACCCTGGTGACCTTGATAACCTGATCCTCCCTACCGGTCATCCAATCTACCGTGCTGCACCAACCGGCAAACGACTCGCGCTGCAACGGAGTGAGAAAGTTCCTGACATCGTAAGCGCACCCCAATACCTTGACCTCCGTGCCAGCGGGGACGGTCGAGTTGCAGTTCGCAGCTGCACCACTAGGCTGACGGAATGCCTCTTCTATGGCCGCCACCCAGCTCTCCAAAGTTGGGTACTTGTGCACGAAGCTAGGCCCCCCCGCCACAGCGTGTCTCATGTAGGCCACAAGCACGCCGAATTTCTGATCTGGGTCGGCGTGCGTGTGGCCCACGAGCATGCGGTGCATTTCGACGACGTCGAAGAAGCCAACGTGTACGAGCCACCATGCAAACAGTAAGACGGTGTGATTCCGGTTTTCACTCCCACCGTCCAGTTGCAGGCACAAACACCTGGGCATGTGCGGCAGCCCCGCCCTCCTCCATGGCTGGTCCCTCATCAACTGCGCCAGGATGTGCATCAGCATCGTGACGGTGACACTGCCGGAGAGGTTGTCGGTCATGAGGACCCATGCGAGAACGATGAACCACATCGCCTTGTACCCATGGACGGCCGCACAGAAGAGCGAGAACGGCATCATGCCACCTGCATAGCTGCCCCATGAGTCGGGCCCCCCCACCAGCTTCGGCCAGTATGTCTTGGCGTGATCCAGCTTGTCGAGGTTGATCGACAAAATGGCCGTCAACATAGCGGCCACCATCGCGCAGGCAAGCTCGCGCCTCAACCAATAGTTCTGGCGGGTAAACCAGGCCAGAGCGACATGCTGCTTGATTTGGTTGTCGACGTACTGCCGTTGTGCCTCAGTTGAAGCACCGCGGCGCCGCATGCGCAGTTCCACGCAGTCCGCGCAGTGACCGGTGCTCTTGTTGTGCGGGCATACCACCACCTTCGGGCTCCTCTGCCCTGGGAAGTAGTCGCCTTTGCAGTAGGTGCGCCAGATGCGGTAGAATGCGTTGTAGCCTAGCACCTTGGCCCCTTCCCCCGCTTCTGCCACCACGTCTTCAACGTACATGGCGTGCATCTCCTTGATGGACATGACGTCCATGAAGACAACGCCAGCATGAGTCGGGTCATGGTCTGCGATCTGCTGCACCAACTCGTGCATCCACATTGCTGCGTGTTCGCCAACCTCCGAACGCCCCCGAGCATCACGCTCAGGTGGTGCGTGCTCCAGACCAACACCGAAAGTCGCTAGGTCGTTGGGATGCACGGTCAGGAAATACTCTTTCGCCGACACGACCGACGCCACCAGATTGTTCCAAGTCGCCCGGGTAACGCCGGCCATCTTCCGGATGGCAGATGCACAACCGGTGACGGTGTACATGCACCCCGCAATCACCACGTCCACGTGTAAAGGGCCGGTAATGATGTACTTCTTGTAACGGCCACCGTCGGCAGGGGATTCTACCTCGATGTTGCCCACGCCGGCCGACCGGATCACGTCGCAAAGGGAGGCCATGCGCTGCTGGTCCGTTTGGTTGTACAGGTACTCTCGAAAGGCAGTCCACGACCTGGTATCGGTAAGTAAGGTGCCCACCTTCTCGAGGCAATGCTCCCCACAAGTCGGACCGCACTTCCTGGCCTTGGCGATGTCCTTGTCAACGGACTTCAATTTGGAGGCGAGAAGCCGGGCGCCATCTTTCTTCCCACTGCGCTTCGCTCGAGAGGAAGACGTGCCGGGCCCCATTTCCGTGTGAAGCAGGTCGTCGTCAGAGCCGTCAGAATCCCCGCCCCAACTAGCTTCAGAACTCGCATCCGAATCCACCAGGTCTGGCACATCCCATTCTTCATCCATGTTAATAGGAAATCTACTGTATTACACCCGGTGGTGCTTGGACAGAAGCAAGAAACCCCGCCCACCGCTCAAATGTGGCGCCCAACAAAGCCCCAAACTGATTTCTTCAATAAGTCTACTGTTCTACATCCGGTGGTGGATGGACACAAGCAATAAAGGCCCCGCCCACACCTCAGATTTCTTTAGAAAATCTACTGATCTACATTCGATGGCGCCTTCACAGAAGCAGGAAACTCCGCCCACCGGTCAAATGTGACGCCCAACAAAGCCCCAACTGATTTCTTCAAGAAGTATACTGTTTTACAGCCGGTAGTGCTTGGGCAGAAGCACTATCAAAGAGACAACCAGCGCAGGCCAGAAATCGCAACTATGTAAAGCCCGCCCACACATCGGATTTCTTTACGAAAAACCTGTTTTACATTCGATAGGAATTATAAGATTCAAGCAGCAATACTCGTTTCTACCTGCGTGCGACTGCTGCGGCGGAGTACGTGCTGCAATTTGTCTTCACGTCTTCACGTCTTCCCGTCTTCACGTCTTCACCGCGTCTTCACCTGTCTTCACCACGTCTTCACGTCTTCACGACTTCACCTGAACTTGCCGCGTATCGTATCTTTGATACCTTGCATGCACGTCTTCACGTCTTCACGGCTTCACCGCGTCTTCACCTGTCTTCACCACGTCTTCACGGCTTCACGGCTTCACGTCTTCACGGCTTCACCTGAACACCTGAACTTCACCTGAACTTGCCGTATCGTGTCTGAACGTCTTCACGTCTTCACGTCTTCACGTCTTCACCGCGTCTTCACCTGTCTTCACCACGTCTTCACGGCTTCACGGCTTCACGTCTTCACGGCTTCACCTGAACACCTGAACTTCACCTGAACTTGCCGTATCGTGTCTGAACGTCTTCACGTCTTCACGTCTTCACGTCTTCACGTCTTCACCGCGTCTTCACCTGTCTTCACCACGTCTTCACGGCTTCACGGCTTCACGTCTTCACGGCTTCACCTGAACACCTGAACTTCACCTGAACTTGCCGTATCGTGTCTGAACGTCTTCACGTCTTCACGTCTTCACGTCTTCACGTCTTCACCGCGTCTTCACCTGTCTTCACCACGTCTTCACGGCTTCACGGCTTCACGTCTTCACGGCTTCACCAGAACACCTGAACTTTGCGTATCGTATCTTTGATACATTGCATCATTTGCATGCCTTGGAGCTGCACGTCTTCAAGCAGTGTCACCCAGTTCCCGCTTGATTCAAATGCACTTCGCGCTTGAATTCGTGACTTCGCCCCGGCGCTCAAGGTGGAAGGTGATGGGCACTAGCCACGGGAACTATGCCCGATGCTGATAGCCGAAGCGATGACATGGACGAATTGAGTGATTTGTGTTATGCCGGGGACGATTGTAGAAAATGGGTGCTAGGAAAGAAACCTGGTGCCATGAAAGTAGATTTTTTGGCCGGTGCAAACCACCAATGCGCCGGCCGATGTGGCAAGGTCCTGCACGGCATCTGTACGCATATTTTCAGGCACGCAGACGACGGTGACGGCACGGAATGGCAATGCTCTGACTGCGGCGGCCCTCCACGATGCCAGCCGTGCGCCACGCTCGAGCAGCCAGGGCACACTAGCAACATTAAGCCCACGGAGCCTTCCACTATCAGCCCAGAGTGCCCGGATAATTCGTTTCGCACGCCCGTCACCGAGGATGACCTGAATTTCGATGATGATGTCGGTTGTGATGATGAAGCTGCAATGGCAGAGAATGACTTCCATCATGATGGGGCTGCAAATGCGACAAACGAGAAAGATTCCGCGATGTCTCCTCAGCGTCCTGCCGACGAGCATGGTCATTCAAACCCGGGTTCCGGGCTGGACGCCACTAAGGAGGCTCTGTTCTCTTCCCCTCTACCTGAGGCCGGCGTTCCTGAAAAGCGGGACGATGGCACGCCGGTCCCTACTGCAAGGTCTTTTAGCCGCAGTGGACCGATGGCACTGTCTGTCGTGGAAATTTCTGGCTGGGATACCCTCGGGGTGGTGGTGGGGGGCCTCACCATCGACAAACAGCTGCAAGCGGTGCTGGTCGCCCAAACGACCTACACAACAAAGAAAACATTAAAATCGGCATACACAAATGCGGCACGGGGGAGATCCTCTACCATCAAGATGACAGATGTGGTGTGCATGGTCGTCGATCGTGACCCTGCCACTGGGCACATCCCCGGATTCAAGGTAGTTGACACATTTCCGGAGAGTGCGCGAAACGAGCGTATTGAGCGCACTCTTGCCTGGGCCCAGTCGCACCAAGGTGAGCTGGTGTCCCAGATGACATGGGACTTCCTCGCTGAGGTCCCATGCATCTTGACAACAGGATTTCCTAGGGACCCCGCCCTTGCCTTGTATTCAGGTCCTGCTGCAGTGGCGTGGTCTCCGGCGCCTAGCCGGGGGATGCGAGTGCGTGCCTCCCCGCCCACAGTGAAGCCCCCAGAGGCAGCCACGCCTTTGGTGGACGTCACCAACGCACAACAGCGACCCAAGCGGAACAGCAAAGCCAAGTCCTCCCAGCCGGCAGAGAAACGCCGGCAGCCAGAGCGCACCCAGCCAGAGCGTACCCAGCCGCTGCCGCCGCCGACCCCCGTACTGGTGGGCGTGGAACAGACGATGAGAGAGATGCAACGAGCTATGGAGAACCAAAGCAAGAAGGTTGAACAGCTTGGTTTGCAGCTGCGTCAAGAGGTGCAGAAACAAGTGGTCCAGCTGGAGCAGCAACTGCAGCAGCAGCAGCAGCAACTGCAGCAGCAACTGCAGCAGCAGCAGCAGCAGCAGCAGCAGCAGCAGCAGCAGCAGCAGCAGCAGCAGCAGCAGCAGCAGCAGCAGCAGCAGCAGCAGCAGCAGCAGCAGCAGCAGCAGCAGCAGCAGCAGCAGCAGCAGTTCCCGCAGCAGCAGCAGCAGTTCCCGCAGCAGCAGCAGCAGTTCCCGCAGCAGCAGCAGCAGTTCCCGCAGCAGCAGCAGCAGTTCCCGCAGCAGCAGCAGCAGTTCCCGCAGCAGCAGCAGCAGTTCCCGCAGCAGCAGCAGCAGTTCCCGCAGCAGCAGCAGCAGTTCCCGCAGCAGCAGCAGCAGTTCCCGCAGCAGCAGCAGCAGTTCCCGCAGCAGCAGCAGCAGTTCCCGCAGCAGCAGCAGCAGTTCCCGCAGCAGCAGCAGCAGTTCCCGCAGGCATCGTCGGCAGTGCTTCATCTACAGCTGGCGTCACCGGCAACACAGCAGTTCCCGCAGGCATCGTCGGGAGCACTTCAGTTACAACTGGCGTCACCAGCAGCGCTTCAGTTCCCGCAGGCAGCGTCGGCAATGTGGCAGATTCCACAGGCATGGTCGGCACTGCAGCAGTTTTCGCAGGGACCGTCGGCAGCAGAGCAGTTCCCGCAGGGATCATCGGTGGTGCAGCAGTTCTTTGTGAGTCATTCCTATCCACTTCTAACGCTAACCTACTGACGCTTGGGTTGCACCAGACAACAATAGTTTTTTACAAATAAGTACAGCTTAATAGAGCCAACATGCACTGTAGGGCTCCTAAGGGTGGTTTGTTTGGGTTAGGACAGATTTGGGAGGCTGCAGGTCTGTCCTAAATGAAAATTTGAAAAATGTGTTTTTTGGATGCTGTGGACTTCCCAAAATAGTTTGATAGAAGGTTTGGGCAAATTTTTGCATTGGTCGAGGAGTTTCAAGTCAATAATTGTGTTATTATATAATGACAAGTTGCCTTATATGCTGTAACCAAATGGGCATTCATGATTGTCAAGCTGGTATCTTATGATGAGTAGAGACAATTGCACTCACAGCTTGTAATTTTGCATACTTTAAAATTTAGTGACGTGATTGTAATTGCAAAGGCTGGAATGTATCTACTACATGAGACATTATCAAGGAGGATTCTGCATATGTTCCATGTGGTTTTTGCCAGTTTCTGTCAGGGATTATATCGCGGCTTCGCGGAAAATGACTGACACTTGGGTCTCGTAAATCTCGGGCAAACCTTGAAATGCTCCATGACTGCGCAAATGGACATGGCAAAAAACTCACATGAGCACACTAGTAATGGTCATAGCAGCCGCAGCAGCGACAAACAACCTCAACAGACTCATGCAGGCCAGGAATATAATCAATCACATCAGAATCAGAACATGCATTGGTGTTGACAAGTTACATCATGACAATGGTGGCAGCACTATACTGGCATGCATGGCAGAGAGTGAATCAAAAGCACGGCATATCAGCGGAGAAGCAGCAAAGGAAGCAGCAATGTTGGCAGCCATGGTGCACACATAGCAATCATTGGTAGCAACAATGGTAGCAACCGCGACTTCATGTTTCCACAGCCTCCGGGGCTCCATCGCTATCACTGTCCGGACACACTATGTAACGGTGTGCCCGGCGACGACGGGAATCAGACAACATATCTTCTTCAGCCGCGCCGGCTGCCGCGCGCGCAGGCGCAGGCGAGTCGGGAGGTGCAGCCGCGCAGGTGGCCGCGCGCGCAGGCGCAGGCGAGTTGGCAGGTGCTGCCGCGCGCGCAGGCGCAAGCGAGTTGGCAGGTGCAGCCGCGCCGGTGGCCGCAGGCGCGGGCGTAGGCGAGTTGGCAGGTGCAGCCACGCCGGTGGCCGCGCGCGCAGGCGCAGGCGAGTTTGGCAGGTGCTGCCGCGCGCGCAGGCGCAAGCGAGTTGGCAGGTGCAGCCGCGCAGGTGGCCGCGCGCGCAGGCGCAAGCGAGTTGGCAGGTGCAGCCGCGCCGGTGGCCGCAGGCGCGGGCGTAGGCGAGTTGGCAGGTGCAGCCACGCCGGTGGCCGCGCGCGCAGGCGCAGGCGAGTTGGCAGGTGCTGCCGCGCGCGCAGGCGCAAGCGAGTTGGCAGGTGCAGCCGCGCCGGTGGCCGCAGGCGCGGGCGTAGGCAAGTTGGCAGGTGCAGCCACGCCGGTGGCCGCAGGCGCGGGCGTAGGCGAGTTGGCAGGTGCAGCCACGCCGGTGGCCGCGCACGCAGGCGCAGGCGAGTTGGCAGGTGCTGCCGCGCGCGCAGGCGCAAGCGAGTTGGCAGGTGCAGCCGCGCCGGTGGCCGCAGGCGCGGGCGTAGGCAAGTTGGCAGGTGCAGCCACGCCGGCTGCCGCGCGCGCAGGCGCAGGCGAGTCAGCAGGTGCAGCCGCGCCGGTGGCCGCGGGCGCAGGCGCAGACGAGTCGGCAGGTGCTGCCGCGCGCGCAGGCGCAAGCGAATTGGCAGGTGCTGCCGCGCGCGCAGGCGCAAGCGAGTTGGCAGGTGCAGCCGCGCCGGGGGCCGCAGGCGCGGGCGTAGGCGAGTTGCTAGGTGCAGCCGCGCCGGTGGTCGTGAGTGCAGGCGCAGGCGAGTTGGCAGGTGCAGCCACGCCGGCTGCCGCGCGCGCGGGCCTAGGCGAGTTGCTAGGTGCAGCCGCGCCGGTGGCCGCACGCGCGGGCGCACGCAAGTCACTTGCAGCCTTATCATTCAGGGCGCGCACTGCTGCGCGCAAGTTGGTCGCCACCGCACGTGGGTTGCGCGTGGCTGTGCTGGTTGCTGCAGGCGCAGGCGGCTTGCGCTTAGTTGTGTCGGCCGTGCCGCGCGCTGCCTCAGGCGAGCTGCGCGCAGTTGCGCTGGTCAGCGCAGCGTGCACCTCCGAACGTAAGCGGGACTCGGCAACGGCGATCTCAGACGCTTGCAGAGGAGGGACGGACACACCGGGGCATCCACAGATTTTCTTCCCCAATTCTGGGAGATCCACACACGTCACCGCCAGCTCTTCCCATTGAGCACCCCAAAACATAGCCACCTTGCTTGCCATGTTCCGTGTCCACAGCTGCCACTTGA
Source organism: Mesostigma viride (assembly GCA_009746045.1). NCBI lineage: Eukaryota > Viridiplantae > Streptophyta > Mesostigmatophyceae > Mesostigmatales > Mesostigmataceae > Mesostigma > Mesostigma viride. The sequence continues at coordinate 110,217 of RPFO01000090.1, read as the reverse complement.
CCATGGAATCTTCTAGGACGGTTCACTGTGCGGCCGCCGACGGACTCGTGCACAATCTCATAGCTGCACACAAGTTGTCCTACCAGGCAGAGCTTGCCACCCATCACCTGCTCCAAGATCGTTTGCCAGCAACGTTCAGCCATGCGCACCACACCCTTGGCCCTTGGGAGTTGAAGCTAGTTGCCAGTCAACCGTCGGGTGACCTGCGTCCCTTGGCACCTGCTTGAGCGCGGTCAGGCACGCAGCAGACAGCCTTTTCTTGGCATCCAAAGACACCAAGTGGCGCGAGGTGGGCTTCTTCGCCGGGATCCAATAGGTGAGGATGACCTCGGATGCTGCGATGGTGACTGTGTGGGAGTTTGCGGACGACTTGCTCGGCAGAGGCCATGTGGCGCTGTTCGGGTCCCACTGATGCCAAGCATCGGTCATGCTCCTGGCACGGTATACAGAGAGGACCAGGTGAGGCTCGCTGCCCCCCTCATCGGCAGGCTGCTCTACCTTCTTCACCACCCCCACCAACATGGGGGGCCAGGGGACGTCGGTGTTGCAGAGCATTTGGCACGTGGGATGCCAGTATAGCACGACCGAGCCCTCCGTCATGGTACGCAAAATCGTCATCGTCGTCCGAGTCGGAGACAATACCTCCGTCCCACTCGACATGTTCGGCCATTTTGCTATCCTAGCCTTTATCTCTAACATTTATAAAAGTTTCAACCTAAACCAAAAGCAGGACTCCCCCGGCGCTGAATGGATGCCGGACCTCATAAGAGTAAGCAGCCGGCTCAGCGCCTATTACTGTCCTGTGTAAACCTAATCCCATTTTTGTCATCAATGCTAACAACTCGTCTCCAAATCAACTGAACTACGTCGGCTATTTTTCGGCTCCGTGCCTATTCATTTCGGCGTCACTTGTTAAACCACAAAATAATATCCTGCAGTCAGCCTTGTCTGCCATAAATCCAACTATAAACTGCTAAGGTACCGAAAGCTTCACGGCTATTTACGTAATAATGATGTGCCGCCAGGGCACGCACTGAAGACTTGAACGCAGGCGCCCCTGTTGGCAGTCACGTGGCGAAGTCGTTGCAACAACTTGCCAAAGCAGCGAACAGCTGGGGAACTTGCCGCCAAAATGTACGCAGCCTGCCTCGGCAGCTGCGGAAGTAATTACTTGCGTCTTGCGGCCAAGATACGCAGCCTGCCTCGAGAGGGCTGCGTATCTTTGCCGCAGCCTGCCTCACCAGCTAAAAACCTTGCGGCCAAGATACGCAGCCTACCTCCTCGAGGATATCCTCGAGGAGGTAGGCTGCGTATCTTGGCCGCAAGGTTTTTAGCTGGTCATTTGGCTGCCAGGGTAACTACTTGCGTCTTGCGGCCAAGATACGCAGCCTGCCTCGACTCTCGAGGCAGGCTGCGTATCTTGGCCGCAAGACGCAAGTAGTTACTTCCCCAGCTGCCGAGGCAGGCTGCGTATCTTTGCCGCAGCCTGCCTCACCAGCTAAAAACCTTGCGGCCAAGATACGCAGCCTGCCTCCTCGAGGATATCCTCGAGGAGGCAGGCTGCGTATCTTGGCCGCAAGGTTTTTAGCTGGTGAGGCAGGCTGCGGCAAAGATACGCAGCCCTCTCGAGGCAGGCTGCGTATCTTGGCCGCAAGACGCAAGTAGTTACCCAGCTGCAGCCAAATGACGCCGCAGCCTCTTGCCTAAACATATATTCAAAGTTCCAGATCCCGCGCAAATTGACTCGATACATTGCAGCGTGCAGCGCCCAGCAAACGAAGGTTAAATCGCAGCCGGCATTATTGGAAGGTTGCGTGCAATCTTTGTCTATTTTCCGGTGGTTAAATCTGTAGCAAGCGAAGAATGCAGGGGTCAAGCGGCCCCTGCTACGCAGGCGATAGATGCAAGAAATTGCCCGGCGCTGATCATGCAACCGGATTTGATAGTGTCGACAAAAATGAGCTGCTGGGCGGAGCCAACCATCCATGCTCAGGCCAGTGTGGCAAGCACTTGCATGGGCTGTGCACCGGGATGTTTAGGGATGCATCGGCGGGTGAGGATGGCACAGAGTGGACCTGCCAGGAGTGTGGCGGCCCTTGGCCGCCTACCGCCATCAGCAAGGAGGCCTCGCCTGTCGATTTTAAGGAAAAGGTGGTCGACGCCCAACTGGCCGGCCTTGGTGCTCTTTATTCGCTGGGCGGCAAGGGCAAGGTCGTTAAGGTTCCATCACGGAAACTCGTTAAGCTAGCCAAAGTCGTGGATGGAAGGGTCGACGATGGTGAGCTGGGTTCTGGTGATAATATTGCATGACGAGGGTCATGTCGATGATGATGCAACGGGTGGTGGCGTCGAGGAGAAGAACGGCCCAGGCGGTGTTGCGCTTGGTGGTGGCGTCGAGGAGGAGAGCGGCGCAGGCGGCAATGGTGCGATGGGTGATGGCGAGGAGGAAAAGAACGGCGCAGGCGGCAATGGTGCGATGGGTGATGGCGAGGAGGAAAAGAACGGCGCAGGCGGCAATGGTGCGATGGGTGATGGCGAGGAGGAAAAGAACGGCGCAGGCTATGGTGCGATGGGTGATGGCGAGGAGGAAAAGAACGGCGCAGGCAAGGGTGCGATGGGTGATGGCAATCAGGACAAGAGCGGCCAAGGTGATGCAGCTTTGCGTGCTGCGATGGGCCCCACGGTTGGCAAGCATGCTGTTGGCGGCGCGCACATTCCCGTGGTTGAGCGCGACGCCTCCAAGAAGGAGAACACCCCGGGCCCTGCAGCTGGTACCTTTCGGGCTTCGGCGTCGCGTCATTTCGATGTCGGCGACACAAGAAAAGAACTAGCTTTTTCTCCTCCACCGGCAGGGCCGGGGATGCACAAAACACCAGGCGGTGCTTCCACCAGCGACAGCGAGGATGATATCGTGGCCCTTGCAATCCCCGAATGGCCTCATGTGGGGGTGGTAGTGGGGGCAATCGCGAGCTCGTCAATCTGCGCGCATTTTGTGAGGCAGAGCCGCTACAAGAAATTTAAAAACTTGCTCGACCGACTCAAAGGCAGCCCAACCAGGCGACCGTCCGCGATCGGATTTTTCGACGCAGTGGTCATCGTTGTCAACGACAAGAATGCCACCACGTTTCCCACTACCCTGGGGTTGGAGCACAAGGGCGTTCTCCCATCATCCGCTTGGAATGAGGACATGCAGGCGGTGATGAGTTGGGCCATCAAGAACAAGGCGGACCTGCTGCCCCAGATATTGAGTGCTGGCCCACCGCCATTCATCTTGTCCGCTGAGCAGTTTCCAGGATCGGCCCTCTTGGCGAAATACCCGGCTACGCTGCCACGTCTGCCAGCTTGCATAACACAAGACTCTGACATGCCCGACCCACAAATTGCAGGGCTGCCCGCGTTGCAGGAGGTCACCAACGTGCATGGGCGTGGCAAGCGCATCGTGAGCAAGCAGCCTGCCAAAGAAGCTGCGGCGACGAAACCAGTCAAGCGCCAGCGCCGCTCAGAAAACGGCTCAGCGCCTGCCAAGCAGCCTGACGCCCCGGCTGAAAATTCGAAGGGGATGGCAGCGCTGCTGCAGCAATTCGACAGCATGATGAAGCAGCAACAGCAACAGCAACAGCAGCAATTTAATGCCATGATGACAAAGCTGCAGCAGCAGCAGCAGCAGCAGCAACAACAGCAGCAGCAGCAGCGACTGCTGCAGAAGCATAAAGAGGCGGCGGCGGCAGTGGCAGCGGGGGCGGCAGCCGCCGCACCCACCAAAGCAGCGGTGGCGGCAGCCGGTGTGCCCACCACGGCAGCGGCGGCAGCGCCGGCAGCGCCGGCAGCGGCGGCAGCGGCGGCAGCGGTGCCGGCAGCCAGTGCGCCCCCTGCGGCAACAGCGGCAGCGGTGCCGGCACCAGACTATGCGCCACGCGAGGCGCCGCGCATGTATGTGCCATACGAATCTGCGCCACGCGAGGCGCCGCGCATGTATGTGCCACGCAAATCTGCGCCACGCGAGGCGCCGCGCATGTATGTGCCATACGAATCTGCGCCACGCGAGGCGCCGCGCATGTATGTGCCATGCGAATCTGCGCCGCGCATGTATGTGCCATGCGAATCTGCGCCACGCGAGGCGCCGCGCATGTATGTGCCATGCGAATCTGCGCCACGCGAGGCACCGCGCATGTATGTGCCATGCGAATCTGCGCCACGCGAGGCGCCGCGCATGTATGTGCCATGCGAATCTGCGCCACGCGAGGCGCCGCGCATGTATGTGCCATACGAATCTGCGCCACGCGAGGCGCCGCGCATGTATGTGCCATGCGAATCTGCGCCACGCGAGGCGCCGCGCATGTATGTGCCATACAGTACCAACCCGCGGTAACGCAACTAGTTACGCAACTAATCAAAAAAAATTAAATGACGTATTTATATGAAGGAAGTGTAGGGCTACCCAACGCCACCTTCCGTTGCGTAAAAGCTTATGTCTACAGAAAGATACGGGGTCAGGAAGAATCGCCATAGCCAGTTCCGCAAAAGGCACTCACCGATTTTGCGGTTCCGCAACGAGGGAGAAACGCAACAAACATGGGGTACCCTCGATGTAGGGGCCAATAATGAACTGACGCGTTGCGGTTAAAAAGGATGCGGCGGAAGTCAGAAGTCTGAAATTGATCGATCCTCAGTTATTACGTCTGGCTTCCTCGTATTTACGAAAGGTGCGTAAGGGCTGCCACCGGTACGTACAGTACGTAGTACCAGGTCCGCCATGGCATATCGACGTGTTAAAATTTGGCATACACGCCAAAATTAATTTTGCCCGACAGGCTCATGAAATATAATGTGTTCGCTTGGACTGTTTATATGTACTGAAAGCATAGCATCATTGACGATGGCTTGTGCGAAATCCTCACATTAATATGTAAAGTACTAATCGTGGATCGGACGTGCATAACGTCGCTCCACACGTAAGCCAGCCATAATTTCAATGCACAAGGATACACATTTCCATCACCATTCATCTTCATCATCCTGAACGACTCGAAAACGCGGAAAAGATAACGGCAGGCTCGAGCTACCATGGTCCGGATTCTCCCGATTTCTGGCCTGCGCTGGTTGTCTCTTTGATAACGTGCATGTACCAAAAAATTTGTGGGCGCGGTGTACGTATTTTTCACACTTGATCATCGTGAACCGGCGTGTACCCTCGTCCGGCGCACGCATTACATACTACATACACGTGTACGTACGACAGGACAACAGCTATCTATCAATGATGATAGATAGCTGTTTGTCCTGTCGGTCATTGATAGATAGCTGTTGTCCTGTCGGAGATAGTACAACAATTACAATACATCATCACTTGATCTTAGCTTGCAATTTATAAACATTAAGAGCCTTTCCACATATGGTGACGAATTAGTGCGAATTAGGAGGACTCGGATTGGTCCGGACCGCAGTTCCAGGCTCGAGGTCTAATTCGGCGCGGCGAATTAGAATGAATTAGCGGTGAATTAGTCGGGACGGGGTTTCCACATTCAGTTCCGATCCAACGGCGGCGAACAAGTTCCCGCCTTTTTGTGTGCATCATGGCACGTGCTTGACCCTACTTAAAGTGAAAACTGCACCCCGTCGCCCAGCATTACACGCCATAACCATCTGGCATCGCTGTGATTTTAAGCCTTGCAATGGCTGAGCCGCCGCCTGCGGCGCTTACGTTTAAGACGCAAGAAGATGTTCTTGAGGCCGAGGTGCGCGGCCAGATCACAGCGGCCTATGCCATACATTGGATTAGGCGCCTTAACGAACTGAGTCGAGGGAAGCGAGGAGGGGACGCGATGAGCGCCATCTAAGCAGTTGCTTGTCATGTCTATACGCCCGGGCATCTCATGATCTGTCTACCATGCACGCATTTTCCTTGGATGAATCAAACAGCTTTTGACATTTTAATGGCGACAATGAAGTCCGGCCACGACAATATAGCGCTGCTCAGAGCTTCGTTGCCGAGAAAGGTTTAAGAGGTGCTTTTTCCGGGCAGATAATGTAACTCTGCCTAGACCCCGGTAGCTTTCAGCACGCGCATATTGCTTGAGGTAAGCGAGCCACGACGCCTGCAGGTGCTCCTGCCGAGGTGGAGACCTCCGAGAGCACGTGGATTAGGCTCATGCGTCACAGCAGCATCGACCTTCATTCTCCTGGTGTACGTGGAAGGTCACTTTTCAGGATTAACATATCTGAATGTTGATTGCCTGTTCATTTTCCGTCAATTGAGCAGCGATTGAAACCATGAGCCATGCAAGTGTAAGGTGCAGAATTCAGTTGATGCACCCAAGCAGGTAATGTGCAAAATAGATGAACCCAAGTAATATGTGCAGATGTTTCGTCCCACTGGCTGTGTGCTATTGCATGAACCGTGTAGGCCCTTGGCGTGTACTCACTTGCTGCAACCGTGCCCACAGCTGCTTGTCAATACACGCGGCAGGCACAACGACTTTTGCCGCGAGGTGAAACATTTAACTCCCCCACACCTTGCATTTTTCACTCTTTCTTTTCCCTATCCATCCTACCCCCAGCACACACACACGCCCACACACATACACATGCACATAAATGTTCACACACACATGCAAACACGCACGCATACACACATGCACACATGCACACATACACACATGCACACACGCACACATGCACACATGCACACACGCACACACGCACACACGCACACACGCACACACGCACACTCGCACACACGCACACACACACACACGCACACACGCACACACGCACACACATGCACACTGTGACATACACATGTATGCACACAATATCACACACATGCACACACCCACGTGCGCACATGCACGCTAACACATGCACACAAACATGTGCACACACCCACGAGCACACGTGCACATGCATACAAACGCACACAAACACAGGCCGACTTGCACACATGCGCCACACACATCAATCCATCACCAATAAACGTGTTGCTTGGACCCAACGACCTTCTTACTCGCCTGTCCACCCAATGTTCTGCCCATCCTCCCGCCTGCCCGCCTGCAAGTCTGCCACCCGCCTATCTGCCCACCCATCTGTCAACCTGCCTGCCTGCCTGCTTGTGTGCATGCCTGCGGGCCTGCATGTGCACCTGCGCCCATGCACCTATTATGCCCCCATGGCACATACATGCAGCCTAGCTAGTTGAGTGTCTCTAGGCACGCGCACATGGGTGGCTACATGGGCATTTGCTTGTGTCTTGGGCTGGGGCGTTGGGCTGATTAGTTCAAGAGTGGGCGGGAAGACGGTGGTATAATTTGGTGGGTAGGGACGGAGTGGATGGATGATTGGGGGGGTTGGATGCGGGTGGGACTCAAGTTAGTGTTAAGTCCAATGATGACTATAGCATCAACAAAAATAAGCGAGAAAGCAGCCAAAATTCAAGGAGCTACTTTTTGTAACATGTGCCAAACTGCAATTAATGGTTGCAGGCTCACAAGCTGCCAGATTCATAACGCACATGGAATGAATTGCATGGTTACAGGACAAGCGCGTGGTTGGAAATCTTACAATGCCTGGCAACGTCTCTTTCATGTGCCCACTGAGAACCGCTGTTCTTCGACACAAGAAGGCTTTGGCAAGCAACGAGCTTCGGCCAGGGCCTTCATTTCAAGGAACCGTGTGTAAAGCAAGAACTCAGGATTTACAAACAGAAACTAGACCTAACTTTGCGACCTTCATGCAGTATGTCATGTGCATGGCTATGTAGTATGTGCCAACAATCACAACGAAAACGTGCGAAATTGCAAACATTGCCATGGAAGGGCAGGAGCCACGCACGCAGCAAATTAAAACGGTTCGTGAACCAGTCTGTCGGGCATAAAGACAGCAAAGTCTGGCCAGCAATAATGCAGTGCGATGCGAGACAAACTCGGTAAATATGGGCAGGCAGGCGCAGCTCGTCCTCAGCAGTGCTATCTAACGTGACGGCGCCTTATTTCCGCGTGCACGGTGCCGAACATGGCACTGGCCTGATTCCAGTTGCAGCAACGCCAGATGCCTTCCCGTCATAGAGCAGAGGCTTCACGTACGTCGCCATCGTTGGCTACCAATCGCTATGCTTCCCGTGATAATGCACTACGCGTCCGAACAAAATGTCGAGAAAGCAAACAATCTACACGCGAGAGAACTGGGCTGATAGCTTTTCAGTACTGGTTTTACCGTGCCTTCAAATTCCATTAGCTTACTTAACCATGGCTGACTAATTTTAGCTAACGCGATCAACATACACACTACACGATCAAAGGAATCACGGGTCATGTGAAATGTTGCACGGAAGTCCGCGTCCGTCATGACACCCCCTCGCTTTGCTGATTCCCAAAATCCACGTCCTGCGGCCCTATCATATGCCCACGGGCGACCGGGCTGCCACCCGCCTCGTCGGTCGTCTGGCTTGTCGTCCATTGCCATCCCGATCATCACTTGTGTGGCGGTTGCCATGTATTCCGCCTCGCGAGCCGCATTTTCCTGAATAATGCGGATCGCGGCCTGCTTCCTGCGTAGCTGCAGGTAGCGCACCAGCACGATGAGAAATATAACTATTAGTCTCGCGATCATGGCTACGCACTTTCATCCACTAACGCGCGGCAGCGATGGTGGCCGCACTGTCTTCCCGGCGTGTTCCCCGCCCTTTTCACGTCGTGTTCCCCGCCCTTTTCGTGCATCGACCAAAAAAAAAAATTAATTCTGACTGGAACTGGCCGGAACTGCTTTTTTCGAGTTCCAGGAGTTCCACCCCAGTTCCGGTCGAATTAGCGGTTAATTAGAATTACATTTCTAATTGGACGGCCCAATGTGGAAACCTCTAGTTCCGGAACCGACTGAATTAGGACCCTAACTCCCCGGAACTGACGAATGTGGAAAGGGCCTAAATCATCATTTTTAAAAGGAACAAATATCAAGTAACGTGCGTGTTTGCAACTTGCCCGTTGAAACTCTACGGCGGAGCCAATTTTCGGAAGAACCTCACCCTTATGCTTGCAAATTCGGGACAAATTCGGTGGATGTATGTATGGATGTATGTATGTATGGATGGATTGACGGATTTTCATCCCCTATTCCTATGTTTTCTCACGTGTACGGCCTTATAAGCTTCGCCAATTCTGGCGAACCTGACGGTTCTTCCGAAAATTGGCTCCGCCTGATAATTGATCATCCACAAGTCCGCCTGTAAGTGGGTGCACACGGGTGTACACTACGGGTGTACACAGGTGTACACGCCGGGTGTATTATGTAGTAGAAACAGCCCGGTACATGCTCTACTACCAGTCTGCCACACGCTAAGTGTCGTTGGTATGTAGCTAGTGGCGTGACCCACAACGTCGTTGTGGGTCACGCTCCACTTCGGTCTACTGCCACACGCCGTGTCGGCGCTTGGTATCTACATCTATGTGGTGGCGTGACCCACAACGTCGTTGTGGGTCACGCTCCACTTCGGTCTATGTACTGCCATGCCACACGCTAAGTGTCGGCGCTTGGTATGTAAGCTTATCTTACTGTATTTAGTCATTTTAGTGGCGTGATCCACAACGAAGCCGATACATGTGTACCCTCATCTGACACTTATGTACTAATACCGTCTCTGACACATATGTAAGTACTAATAATGCCGTCTCCCAAGGTACGCAATCTACCGACTTGCGTGCTCAAGGGGCCGGTTTTCCCCCGGGTGCGCACTTCTCAGAATCGCACGACCACACCGCGCGCAACCTGGAGTGTGCGTTTGAAAGAAAACAATGCCATTTCCAAAGGTGTAGGTACGCAATCTATCGACTTTACTAGGGAGTGCGTAACTAGGGAGTGCGCAAGGGGCCGGTTTCCCCCCGGGTGCGCACTTCTCAGAATCGCACAACCACACCGCGCGCAACCTGGAGTGTGCGTTTGAAAGAAAACAATGCCATTTCCAAAGGTGTAGGTACGCAATCTATCGACTTTACTAGGGAGTGCGTAACTAGGGAGTGCGCAAGGGGCCGGTTTCCCCCCGGGTGCGCACTTCTCAGAATCGCACGACCACACCGTGCAACCTGAAGTGCGTGAATTGGCACCGTGCGCGTTTCGGAAATGCACGACTTAGCCATGGCGGCTTTGCACCCGTGCTTGCAATTTACTGTACGTTTGCGGACGAATTTCCCGGCCAAACTCAGGAAATAGAGCTTATACGTCCCAAATATGATTCGGATCAATTTTTAGCTCGCGGGGATGCGATTTACCACGTGCCGTCAGTGTTCTTGCTGGGAAAAACTGCGATCAGGCAGGTTCGACGGAATTGATTACTACAAGTGCTTTACGGCGCAACCCGGCGGGTGTCTAGGTTTATTTAATTACTTGTTATCATGCATCGTCGTTGAATATAGGCAGCGGCAGTAAAGATGTGACGATTTTGACCACCCTGTCACATCACAGCTTGTGTGCCGCAAAGTGCCGCTTTTGCGGGCACTGCCTGGGCCAAGGTAACGTTAGCCATGCAAGGTATGGCTGGTTTATCGTTCCCCCATGGTTTCCTGACGTTTGTAAATGAATTTAATCTTGTGAGGCGTTGTCACTTTTCAGCCTTGATGATCTTTCTCGACCGTTGCCTGGCCCTCTCTAAAGCCCTCTTTTTTTACCATGCAAATGCCACACCATGGTGTGGTAGTGCATGTTTCTAACGCTAAATGCGTTGAATAACATTCATAGATGTTATTTATTCTTTTGCTACGTTCATATTGCGTGATTGTTTGGCCATGGGCTGCTTCAAGGGTGCTTTCAAGCTTATACGGGTGATAGAAAATCTTGGTGACAAACCATGGGCATAATGTGCCAGTCAGTATGCTGGCCATGTCATGTCAAAATAAACAGTTTAGCCAGGAGGAGGAGGATTATAAGATGCTGAGCTGGGCTTACAACTGTTTAGGGTTTAGGGTTGTGATGGTTGGATGGTTGGGGGCTGCAGCTAGCGTGCGTGGATAAATAGTGGTTGGATGGTGAGGATTTGCTGCCATGTGTGCATGGATGGTGGTGGGATGGTGGGGGGTTGCAGCCATGCATGCGTGGATGGTGGTGGGATGGTGGGGGGGTGCAGCCATGCGTGCATGGATGGTGGTTGCAACTGCCCATTGTTCATGATCCAAGAAATTTACGGCTAGACTATGCGAAGTTGAATTGAATTATTTAAATTGAATAGAATTGAATTGAACTGAACTGACTTGAATTGACTTGAATTGAATTGACTTGAATTGAATTGAATTGAGTTGAATTGAATTGAATTGAATTGAATTGAATTGAATTGAATTGAATTGAATTGAATTGAATTGAATTGAATTGAATTGAATTGAATTGAATTGAATTGAATTGAATTGAATTGAATTGAATTGAATTGAATTGAATTGAATTGAATTGAATTGATTGAATTGAATTGAATTGTCAATTGAACTGTCAATTGAGTTGTCAATTGAATTGTCAATTGAGTTGTCAATTGAATTGTCAATTGAATTGTCAATTGAATTGTCAATTGAATTGTCAATTCAATTGTCAATTGTCAATTGTCAATTGAACTAAATTTCGTCTCATCAAGCTTACTTTAATCCATTAATTATAATCCATGACTTAGAAGTATCAAGAAGTCCCTACATCCCCACCATCAAGGACTCCCTACACCCCCATCATCCAACTACCATCCACGCACGCATGGCTGCAACCCCCCACTATCAAACCATCATCCACGCACACATGGCTGCAGCCCACCACCATCAAACAACCATTAATGCATGCATGGCAGCATCCCCCCACCATCCAACCACCATCCACGCATGCATGGCTGCACCCCCCACCATCCAACCACCATCCACGCACACATGGCTGCAACCCCCCATCTTCCAACCACCATCCACGCACACATGGCTGCAACCCCCCACCATCAAACCACCATCGGCACGCATGCATGGCAGCAAAACCTCACCATCCAACCACCATCCACGCATGCATGGCTGAACCCCCCACAATCCAACCACCATCCACGCACAACACATGGCTGCAACCCCCCACCATCCAACCATCATCCACGCACACATGGCTGCAGCCCACCACCATCAAACAACCATTAGTGCATGCATGGCAGCAATCCCTCGCCATCCAACCACCATCCACACACGCATTGCTGCAGCCCCCCACCATTCAAGCACCATCCACGCACATACGCCATCACCTCCTACAGTAATGTCCAACCACCATCCACAAAGCACGGGGCTTATGGATTACAAGGCATTCAGCACGCCTGAATGCATGTAAGGCATGGACCACAAAATTTGCAGATGGCATGCTGAGAAAAGTAAAATCTGATTAAAATGTAGCAATGCCGTTAATAACAGCAATAACGCCTAGAAACTGACCAGTCTTTTGCACGCTTCTTGGAACAAGGACGCCGCCACCAGGCAGGTCAGGTCGGTTTCCTGACTACGCAATATAGACTCTCTAATACAAACTTTAAAAAATAAATGAAGCACGTGCAGCAAAATCAATGTCTTCCTGGCCAGTTCTCGACAATCTTACAAGCACGCCACCGGAAACGTTAGTCAAAATAGCAAAAGCTGCGGGAAATTTGGCGAGGAAACAAAACGGCGAACAAAACGGTAAGAACATCCCGGAGATGACGCTAAAACCAAGCCATAACGGACTGTTCAAGCGCAAACAGATTGGTAGATGAGGTGCAGAAAAAGAGCCTTCCGCAGCAGGCCTGATTACCTGCCTGGCACGCGAGGAAAGCGAGTTAACCATGGCAGGCTGGAATGCGCTTCGCGCAGGCCTGCTTACTTTACCTCCGAAGGAAACCGGAAATGGCCACAAATCAAAGCTAATTCGCTTGATTCCTATTTCCTCACTTTAAACCCCTCCCTTCTGCGTCGTTCAATACCAGGAATCTTGGCTATCACTCTGGCAAGAAGCCAATCTAATATATTCATCGCGGCCAGATTTGCGAATCAGACCCCCTCGCAACCGTGGGTTAAAGAAGGGCAGCGGTCTTTCATACCTAATGCATATTTCGTCAACAAAACATCTTTTGGAGTATCTTTCATACAGCATCGATCTCCATAACTTTTTTGCATTTCGGCCGACAAATTAGGCAAGTTTTCATGGAACGCGCACCGCCATGGCCACCTTCGCACGTATACACTACACAGCCAGGCCCCTTTTACGTTCTGTACTTCTGTAGGTACATTACGTGTTGGGCCGGTGGTCAGCTCGTAACAAGTCAGTCAGTCTGTCTCGTGCGGAACTTCAAGTACGAAATTCGCCACCACTTTGGGCCGTATCGGTCCTTGGTAGTTACGCAACAAACATTCGATCGGTCGCCGTGGAAAGTACCATTGTTGCGTAACTAGTTGCGTTACCGCGGGTTGGTACTGTACGAATCTGCGCCACGCGAGGCGCCGCGCATGTATGTGCCATGTGAAGCTGCGCCACGCGAGGCGCCGCGCATGTATGTGCCATGTGAATCTGCGCCACGCGAGGCGCCACGCATGTATGTGCCATACGAATTTGCGCCACCGCGTTAGCGTCCCAACAGGACCTTGTGACTAATTATTACTAGAGTAACCCGCTGGCTCCGCCCAGCCCAAAGCAGGGTCCCTTTTTTTGGCAGTACTTTGCCCCGCTGCCCGCTGCCCGCTGCCCGCTGCCCGCTGCCCGCTGCCCGCTGCCCGCTGCCCGCTGCCCGCTGCCCGCTGCCCGCAGCCCGCTGCCCGCAGCCCGCTGCCCGCTGCCCGCTGCCCGCTGCCCGCTGCCCGCTGCCCGCTGCCCGCTGCCCGCTGCCCGCTGCCCGCAGCCCGCTGCCCGCAGCCCGCTGCCCGCTGCCCGCTGCCCGCTGCCCGCTGCCCGCTGCCCGCTGCCCGCTGCCCGCTGCCCGCTGCCCGCAGCCCGCTGCCCGCAGCCCGCTGCCCGCTGCCCGCAGCCCGCTGCCCGCTGCCCGCTGCCCGCTGCCCGCAGCCCGCTGCCCGCTGCCCGCTGCCCGCTGCCCGCTGCCCGCTGCCCGCTGCGCGCTGCCCGCTGCCCGCTGCCCGCTGCCCGCTGCGCGCTGCCCGCTGCCCGCTGCCCGCTGCCCGCTGCCCGCTGCCCGCTGCCCGCTGCCCGCTGCCCGCAGCCCGCTGCCCGCTGCCCGCTGCCCGCAGCCCGCAGCCCGCTGCCCGCAGCCCGCTGCCCGCAGCCCGCTGCCCGCTGCCCGCTGCCCGCTGCCCGCTGCCCGCTGCCCGCTGCCCGCAGCCCGCTGCCCGCAGCCCGCTGCCCGCTGCCCGCTGCCCGCTGCGCGCTGCCCGCTGCCCGCTGCCCGCTGCGCGCTGCCCGCTGCCCGCTGCGCGCTGCCCGCTGCCCGCTGCTCGCTGGAATAGGATGTTTTATGACATGCTTAGATCACCGCCCATTCATGCATTATAGGACATGGCATTATTATTAAGAGCAACATCATGGGTATTGTGGTAGTGCAACATCTTGGCTAATCAGGACAACGATTTATTTCTCATACAACTAGTAACGGCTTGTACTTACACGACGTTGGACCGCCTTGCGTCAAGGAATAGTTGTCTCACTTAATCTATGCTCACGTGACGCAGTCTACATGATTACTAATTACTTTTAATAAATTAATTGATGTGCATTGTGCATAACTCAATGCTGAGAACATTTGTGTATTCACATACATACACGTGAAACAAGACTGCAGTTATATACACATAAAAACAGTTGAATACCATTCAAAAAATTATCATGCAGAAGCAAGCATGCGTAACAGCGTAAGGCACCAATAAGCTAATGTTTTCACGCTTTGGCTGCAGGACTGTCCTAAATGGACAAATCTGTCCTAACCCAAACAAACCACCCTAACAAGTGCTAAAGGGGGTCTTTGGGTGGCTGCCACAAAAGTGGACTTATGCCTATTCCCCTGGCCTCTTTTGGACAACTGGTATAACAAGTTCAGGGTGGGTGGGTGGGGGACCAAAAGAGGCTTTGCTGCCATTGCCTCGTCTGCCTAAATGCTAGTCCACAAGGGCCGTCAGGCTGGCGCGGCGCTGGCACTGGCGTTGGTACCGAAATTGCAGCGGTACCGGCGCTGGCGCTGGCGCTGCGCCAGGTCTGCCCCTACCATCCCCCGTCACTTGTGCCACTGCTATTAAAGGTTCGTTTTCACAAATTCGTACAGATTTTCTAAGTCTTTCTACCGCGCGCAGGCGGTAGACCGCACACAGGCGGAACGAACCACTACCGGTCACAGCCGGCGCACCTCCTCCTCCTAGTCTTACGCGGCAAATTCTATTCGGCCGCACCCCAGACTTCCGTAGTCCCGCTATAACGCAGATAGGGTGAGCAAAAGCTCGGATAATCCACTTCTAACGCTAACCTACTGACGCTTGGGTTGCACCAGACAACAATAGTTTTTTACAAATAAGTACAGCTTAATAGAGCCAACATGCACTGTAGGGCTCCTAACAAGTGCTAAAGGGGGTCTTTGGGTGGCTGCCACAAAAGTGGACTTATGCCTATTCCCCACCTTCCCTTCCTGGCCGACTTCGTCAGCAAATCCGGAACGTCGTTTCACATCCGCCACGTCGGTTTGTTGTCAATTCCGGTGATACCGCTGCAATGTCGCCGTCGGTTAGTAGGGCGCCCCCCTCTCATGCCAGCTCGTCCCCCGCCTATGCTGCCGCTACCCCCGTCACATCTCATGGCAAGGCGGCAAGGTCCCCAGCGGGGTCGAGCATCTCGTTCCCTCCCACGTGGTATGCAGAGCGTGCATTGGAAAGGCGAAGTTGGGGGGGTATCGTCCCCCCCGACTCCGGTCCGGACTTGAGGATTTCTAACCATGGCGACTGGGCAGGTTGCCCCGCAGGCCAATTGACGTCTCAATTTCCTGCGCTTCCATCCCTTCAGGAAGGCCGCTATCTCATACGTCACTCAGTCTACGAAATCGTAGTGCATTATTTTATGTTATTTTCCCATCTCGCGGCCCGCGGACCTAGATGCACCCCACTTCTCCAATCTGGGCCGATAGAGGGCCAAATTTCGAGCCGCCGCTCTCCTTGCGCGCGGCTAACATTACTGATTAAATTTCCAGCCCTCCCGCCGCAGCGGCAAGGCCGTTAGCCCGTCTAATAATCGCCATAGCGAATTAGTCACGTTGGCAGCATATGCCAGCAAATTGCGGACCAAAAGAGGCTTTGCTGCCATTGCCTCGTCTGCCTAAATGCTAGTCCACAAGGGCCGTCAGGCTGGCGCGGCGCTGGCACTGGCGTTGGTACCGAAATTGCAGCGGTACCGGCGCTGGCGCTGGCGCTGCGCCAGGTCTGCCCCTACCATCCCCCGTCACTTGTGCCACTGCTATTAAAGGTTCGTTTTCACAAATTCGTACAGATTTTCTAAGTCTTTCTACCGCGCGCAGGCGGTAGACCGCACACAGGCGGAACGAACCACTACCGGTCACAGCCGGCGCACCTCCTCCTCCTAGTCTTACGCGGCAAATTCTATTCGGCCGCACCCCAGACTTCCGTAGTCCCGCTATAACGCAGATAGGGTGAGCAAAAGCTCGGATAGTAGTGTTGAGTGGGTGGGGTGGGTGGGTGGGGTGGGTGGGTGGGGTGGGTGGGTGGGGTGGGTGGGTGGGGTGGGGGGGGGGGGGGGGGGGGGGTGGGGGGGATGGGGGGTTGACTGTGTGACTGCGTGGCTGCTTGGCTGGAAAGGAGGGTGCGTGGCTGTGTGGCTGCGTGGCTGCGTGGCTGCGCTGCTGCGTGGCTGCGTGGCTGCGTGGCTGGCTGGCTGGGGGGGGGTGCCGGGTGCGTGGATGCGTGGATGTGTGGCTGGGTGGGTGCGTCACTGCGTGGCTGGCTGGCTTTGTGGCTGCGTGGGCGGCTGGATGGCCGGGTCAGCGTGGCTGCGTGTTCAATGGGATGCTAATATGTTGTTGCCTTTGGATGCCACAATTCATGGATTCTTTTGTTCACATGCAGGTGCTGCCGTCTTCCCCATCGACGTCGTCAAGACCGATGTCGCCAAGAAGGATGATGCAATCACTCTCGGCCATGTTTAACTCATGTGGGCCTTCATGGCCACACGGGAAATATGATTGAATCAGTTCTTTGACACTGAGTTGGCACTAGACGCAACACCTTTGATGCACATGAGTGCAGGGCGCATGTGTTGAAACCATGCAACCATGGCGATCCCTAAAAAAGTTTGGTTATGTAATAAGTGAGACAATTATTCCGGACGTATGATGGCCCAACGTCCTGTAAGGTTGAGTTGTCTTATTCAATTGGCATATGTTGTCTTATTGATGTTGTCTCATTGCCTTAATGGGTCAATTGTCTTAGTTTATATCATGTATATCTTGGGAAACTCATTGCTTCAATAAAATGCATGTTAGGCGCAATCAACCCCCTCAAACACATCTGAAAACTGCACAGTGCATCAAATGTATCCTAAACAAAAAAATGTATCCTAATCCGGTAAAACCACCCCCTGTGCCTGCCACGTGGCTTTTACTGGCCGCCACGTGCGAAGTCACTTGAACCATCAGGCGCATGCCACGTCATCATGTGCATCATGTGTGCGTCAGGTGTGTGCATCATGTGGGTTTGTTTTGAGGGCTGTTGCCACGTGGCAGAATAATGGAGTACGGAGAGAGAAGAATAGTAGTAGAATGTTCAGTTTAGTCGCTAGTAGGTATAGTTACCGCAAATAGGAGTCCGAGGGGGTAACCATGGTACCGGCTCTCGGGCTTGCCGGCGGCGGCCGGCGGGTACCATGGTCCTGGACGCTACCGTGGTACCAGCAGCGTTGGGTGCCGGTTGCGGTCCACGCGTCATGGTTGGACCGCGGGCCCGGCCTTTTTTGTCCGGCGGTGGTGGTTTTTGTGACCGCGGACCCTTGGCTGGATGCCACCCCTCCTCGTGGGACGCAGCGCTCTAGTGGCCACTCGGGACGACTTGTAGCCACTCGGGCCATGCGGCCCTCGTGACTACAAGTCGGCCCTCGTGACCACTATAGCGCTGGTCCCACTCGGGTCCAGTGATACAAGCTACACGTGATATCAGCCCCTGGTCAGCAAACTCAGGATTACACCCCCCACACACGTTTAAGATTGGGGTCCGGCCGACCCAGGGCTGCGATCTTAAACCTAAAATCAAATCCAGGGCTGATGATCTTAAAGTTGAGACCTGTAGGCGATCTTAAACCTGATGCGGCATACCTGAGTACACTGGGCACAGGCCGGGCACTGGCAGCTTTTTGTACCGACTTTAAGATCTTTTTGCCCAACACCAGCCCTGCGATCTTACAGAACTCTGTACTGTAAAACTGAAATTTCGAAATCCAGGGTCTCATGATCTTAAACCTGAGAATCTGAAACGTGGCGCTCGGGGTGTACAGTTCATACTGTACAACTGAACTGGCTGAACTATTCATGAACGACATACTCTGAAAACAGAGTACGGTACATGATCCCAGAGTCGTGTATCTGGGACAGCTGCTACGGCGAGCCTGCTGCGGGTGCTGATGTGGCGTTACGTGGCCCCTACTGTACAGTACCTGTCCCACTATAGATTCTCTGCTGCCCATGTGCGGCGTGGGACACAACAACAACAACAACAACAACGACCATGGGGCTACAGTGCAGTAATGATTACAGTCATCAGTCAGTCAGTCAAATGAGCCGGCGCAACTGACGGCCGACAAATCCGCCCCAATTAACTTTTTCTTCGTTGTCAGCGAATCAGAAATTCGTGGCCAACTGTGAACTGTTACGATCCAAACCTGAACCTTTAGAACATGCAGCCTATGTGCGACAGTCCCGGAGATAACGCCCGAGAGGCGGGGGGTCTATTGTAGCACGGCACCCCCCCCCCCGCCCAGCCACGGGAACCCCCCGGGGTAAGGGGGTCAGATCCCCTCCCCCCCCCATTCGTTGCCACCCCCGGGGGGTCCAGGGGGCCGGGGGGGGGGGAGTAAAGAATGCTTGCCCTCCCCCCCACCCCCCGCCGCCCCCCGCCCCCCGCCCCCCCCCCCTGACGTCGACCCAGCCATTATTGATTATTATTATTATGGCAGGTTCGCACATGGGAATGACCTCAGTTATAATTAACCAATTAATTAATTAATTAATTAATTATGCTTTTGCTAGGTCGAAGGTTTATTGCGCCCACAGTTGGGCCTGCACCATGATGCAGAGAGAGCCCTCGATCTGTGGCCTGCCCACTTGAGGCAGCAAGAGAAGCTAGGGCGCCCTCGTTGTGTATAGCCGGCTGTTGACTTGGTTCCTGTATTAATTAGTAGACTCGTTCTCCCGTTGGGGAGTCACGGAGCATTAACCCCGATGGATGGATGGATGGGTGCAAACAGTCCTACCGGTCTAATCTATCTACATCAGCTGCCTACAACATCTATCTAACAACATCACTAACTACAACATCTATCTAAACAGCATCACGCTACCCTAGGGGAGTTGTCTGGCGTGCCTCCCGTGGGTTTGCACACGCGGGCGCTTCCCCACAGGGGGGGGCTCGTTGTCCTCCATGACCTGGGCCCACTTGGCCTTGTCCATCATCTTCTTCCAAATCACGGAGAGGCCTAGGCCCCCCATGTCCTCTACCAGCTGTTCTTTGAAGGTGCGGGCCTTGCGGCGTCTAACATCACTGGGCCCGGCCCACGTCAGGAGGTGCCGGCCAGGCTGAGCTCCTGTATTGGCACCCACGATAGTCACGCAGTCACGTGGGTCAGTACGTACGTCACGCAATCACTATGTGGGTGGTTAGTCACACCGACAATCACTAGCTATAATTAGTTGAAATCATAACTAGAGGCGGCGGCGTTTTGATGATTAGGGTAGTTAGGATTTTTCTAGGTCTACTAGATAGCTTAGTAGAGTTAGTTCGATTACGTGGCTCCTTCCACTCCACCCATCCATCAAGGATGAATATGTGCTACATGATCTCCCAACGGAGGCATGTTATAATTTAAATTTTTTTAAATCATAACTAGTAGACGAAATGTTGAGGATCATCGACCTGCATGCAAACCTCAAGTTTGCAAATCAATCAATCAAAAGTTTAGCCTTTCATCACGAAAATGGATGACGGCGGTATGGCTGACGGCAGAGCTAAGATCTTTTGCGTCTGAGCCCCAAATTCGATCAGACCACTTGCATCCGATGCGCTTTATATTTCAGACGCACACGCTGGCAGTATCAAGGAGACAACCAGCGCAGGCCAGAAATCGGGAGAATCCGGACCATGGTAGCTCGAGCCTGCCGTTTAATATCTTGTCCGCGTGTTCGAGTCGTTAAGGATGATGAATATGAATGGTGATGGAAATGTGTATCCGTGTGCATTGAAATTATGGCTGGCTTACGTGTAGAGCGACTAGATGACCTAGACGGTGGGGCCGGAAACAGCATGCTTGATCAGGGCGTGTGTTTCGAGCCTAGCTGGCCGGGAGTGTCTAGTGGTGAGCACCATTGCTGCGATCGCTCTCCCACCATTTATGAGGAAATACCCGCAAATGGAAAACCACTGAAAAGGTAGCTAGTCAGTCATCACGTTAGCCATGCCATGATTCCAAACGTCCAAGAACTGCACACGGTGTAAAGGCAAAAAGCCGGAGGACATCACTTTCAAATGTGCGGCGGGAACCAAAAGCCCGCGGATGCCAGAAAACATCGTGTTGCTGCAGTGACGCGACGATGTGGACAACGAATCCAGTGCCAAGCCCGGAACGGCCGCAAAGGAGATCTGGCATCACAGGGTTCAGATGTGCGAAGATATAATCGGTTACGGCTGACACGCAGTATCGCCAAAGTTACTCACATGACAAGCAGCTATGACGACCCCAAAAGCAAAACGGGGTTTGGAAAAGGAGCTTTCCGGCTCGGGCCAGCCCAACCCACTCGCTATCGTCCTTGCCCAGCCGCCTGCCGCGCACGCAAACCCATCGCCAGCAAACCGGCCATCGCCAAGCGCCTCTCCTGAGCCAAAGAAACCCTGCCACGACAACAAATGGTGCCATTACCTCCCAGGAAACAGATCTTTTTCCTTCTATCAATGGCTGGCCCTGACGAAGGAAGAATGCGCTGACATCAGGACTCCGGCTCTTAGCCTAGGAATGCAATCTCATGGGGCCGGCCCAACGGGCCCATTACCGACGCCCAAGTGGAGAGGTTCATCGCCAGGCCAGACGACCGCCTCGCTAATATCCTGTGCAGCTTCTTTCAGCTATACCTAGAGCTGGACACGACATTGTGGCTAAGCTCCAAAACCCAGCCCGGCTTGCGCAGCCGGCAGCCACGCCGGCTCCCTCCCTCTGCAAGGATGATCTCCAAGCAGTGTTGGAGGAGCACGTGACCTGGCCGTTGGCCGAGAAGCTGACCTCGCTACACGCGACGCTCAATACGGTGGAGGCCCGGGTCTCCAATGTGGAAACCAAGGTCGTCCAAAAGCTCCATGCAACCACAGTTCACAGCGCTGCACACCGCGGCGCAGGCATCTGAGACGCACGCTGCACTTGTCTCTCGCCTCAACCAGGTGGAGGAGGGCAAGTGCGGTGTGCTCATGAAGAAGCTTGAAGCCATCACTGCCCACACCGAGGCCCTGGCCTCACAGGTCCCAAAGATAGCGGAGCAGACGCGGTCACCATCGCATTCCAGCCACCCCGGCTGGATGCTGGTGACCTCCCGCCCCTCGATCTCCTATGCGGACCTGCTGCGGACAGCGACCCCCTCCACCACCGATTAAAATTAAATTAAATTAAATTATAACATGCCTCCGTGGGGAGGTCATGTAGCACATATTTCATGATGGATGGCCGGGGTGGAGGAAGCCGCGTGATCGAACTATCCTAACTCTATCTAGAAAATCCTAACTACACTACTCATCAAAACGCCTCCGCCGCTTGGGGGGAGGTGGCTTGCCCACAGGGTCGGGCGTGTGCGCCTTGACAATCTTCTTCCACCGCGTCTTGTCCTGCATGGCAGTCCAAAGACGGGAGAGAGAGTGGATGCGGTGCTCAAACTGGGCTGGGACCACTAGGTCGTCCAGCAACATCTGAACGTAGTTCGTGACAGGTTTCCCTACCCTTTTGGGAATGTCCTTGGGGCCAGGCCAGGTCAGAATGTGCCGCCCTGGCTGTCCAAGCCGCTGGGGGCCGGCCAGACCGAGGGCCGGTGGTGTCGACCTGGCTGGTGCGTGCAAGGTGTCCTACAAATGCTATCCTACGCTGCCTAATCTCGTCCGAAACACGAGGCATGCCATGATACAAAGACTCTGATGACGGACGCTCGGAAAAACCTACATTCAGTTAAGGACCTGCCGGAGCATCCTGTAAACTGTGCCGTCGAGCCGAGCTGCCAGTTTGGGTGGGAGGGTCCACGCCTCGGCGCCATACGTGAGCACCGTGAGGACGAGGACCTTGAAGAGCATGCGCTTGCGGTGCCCGTTAAGGCCCTTCGAGCGCCAGTAGGGTGTGAGCGAACGGAGCTTGGCCCAGGCAAGGCCGATGCGGGTGTCCACATCGTCGGCGGTGTCAGGAAGCCAGCTCCCCAACAGCTTGAAGCCACCACCGATGCCATCGTTAAATGAAACTCCAGAAGCTAGAAGACCTTCGATCGCCAGGCACAACAGCGGGAGGCCACCGACCGCGCCCGCCGCGACTGCCGGGTGGTGCTGCGTCGTTTCCCCCAGAAGCCATGCAGGTGAGACGTCAACCTCCCTTGCCGACGAGCTTAACCCCTAGTCCGGAAACAGTTCGATATATCGAACTGTTTGACCCCCGGTGGCGCGGCGCTCAATTCCAGGAGCGCCGCGCCACCCGTGACGGATGTCAGTGGTCCGGTGGATCTGGGAACACTTAGGGACGAAGGTGATGCATAGGTTTGGGGGTAATATTCGCCATAGCCTGGTAAATACAACGTGTATTGAGACAGTATCACGTGACTTTGGCGGGAAATTTTCACTCGCGCGCGCGCGTAACGAGATATGGCTGCTAGCGTGCCGTTATCAAGGAAATTTTGCGTCTCGCGGCTTGTAATGGTTCAGAATGTTGCTCAGAATGATGATGCGTGATTTTCGTAGGTCAGGGGTGGCCAGATGTATAGCATTGGTAAAATACAGGTAGGACATTACTGCTTTCTTGGTCGTCAGTACCAGATGAGTAATGGCATGCCATATTTCGATTTTCTTCTTATATGGCCCGGCAGTCTGCGCCAGCCCGAGCACCCAGTTTTGGTACGGGACATCCGCAGCAGCGTCCCTGTGAATTCGGATGCGTTTATAGGTCATCTTTGCACAGAACATCAACCTGGTAATCATGTCGGATGCATGCATTATGCGGCTATGGCGGCCTATGCCTGGAAAGCATTAGCCAGTGTGAGATATGAGGGTCCCGGCCAGCAGAACCCGGAAAGGTCGTGATCAAGCCAGACCTGTACGGCAACGTGTTTGCATGTCGTTTGCACGGGAATCTGTCGTTTATACATCCATTTTACACGAGTGTATCAGTGCCTCTTGCAGCAGGTTTCCATGCCTGCTGTATGAGTGCTATTATTAGCCCCAAATCTGCTCAGTTTGTGGTGTTTCTTTGGAGGATGCCATTCCGTTAGTGCTGGTTTAGTACTTCTTTGTTTCCCAGCACTTTTTACAGTCCTATGTGGCAGCCTGTATACTTGTAATGCATAAGTGTGTGGCATTTCATGGATGGCTGCTTACGCGCGCGTAACCCACACACGTAAGTGAGCGCATTATATAGGTCAGATGGGCTATCCGTGCGGTCTGACCCAAGGAAAGCATGGTGGCACTATCTATTGAGATTGTCCAACCCCAGAATAATTTTTTAGAACCCTCCCTGCAGGGGTAAACTACTAAGGGGATTTCCCTTGCCTGAAAATGATCGTCTTTTGTCCAACTTTGGCAGTAAATATCTTGCAAAGCACTGAATGGACTTGAGATATTATTGCATTTTCTGAAAGCCCTTGAAGTGTAGATACTCCCGGTCGGATTCATTTGCAGATCGCGTTTTCCGCGTTTTCCGCGGCCTGGCACTGAACGCAAAGGTTTTCACCTTTGCGGAGTGTCTGATCAGAATACTCCTAGCACCTTGGTTGGGGGTATTTGGAGTTGTGGCCTATGAGTTATGATTTTTTCCATTTTCAGGGGTCTAAAAATGCCAAAAACCCATTCCCGGACTATGGGTTAAGGACCAGCTCCTTCATCCTCATGGGCCTGGTAGGTGAGGTAGAACTGCGTGGGTGCCACCGCCTTCCCCACTCACGGGACAAGGCGGCCCGGCCCCCACCCAGTCCTGCTCATGACCTTCCCCTCCCGTGAGGGCAAGCAGCGGTTCCTGTCCGTCGTCGCAAGCGGTTGCACGACCTCACCTGGACGCTGGACGACGACCTGACCCCCGCCCAGCAGCAGCAGCGACGCGACCTGTGGCGGGAATGGCCTCCGCCACAAGCAGGACCCCCAGAAGCCCAAGGTGTACTGGAGGGGCGGGGACCTGATGATCAACCACAAGATGTGGACGCCCCCAGTGGGCTAGAATAACTTGCATAATAGCCCTAGCTTACAAGTATCCATTGGTAGTCACTGCCGCTATGGCAGCCATGCTTAGAATGTTTGCCTAGCTGTGCCAACATACCTAGTCACGTGCACCGCTAACGCACGGTACACAACCAGCCATAGCCTTAGCTTAGTCCTTGTACAGCCATGCTACGTCCTGGCTATGATCAGATTACTTGCCCACGCTCCTTGTTAATTATGCCATGCTCACATGGGTCTTACTGCACCCACAGATTGCCGGATCGTTTAGCGGGTGCGAGTGCAGCTGCATGTGGCATGCCTTTGGCATGAAGAAGAATGCATGGGGGTCTCTGCCCTTTCTCCTGTTGTGCACACACAGGGATTAAAAGCACTTCGGTGCTCCGTGACTCGCACGTGTTTAATTAATTTATTAATTGCAAATTTAATGTATCTAACTTGAAATAGTAGGTCAACGTGCATGCAGGCACTCCAAGAGATTGTCTCACAAGTTTCCAATCAATTTGATAAATTAACACTTTAAAATAAAATTAAGATATGGAAACGCACCAGGACTGCACCATGGCATGCCAACGTATTACATTCTGATCTGATGTATTACATGCCCATGAAATGAGACCGTGACGTAGTTCCACCACTTGGCCCCAGGCTGCATGTCCCACAACAAACGTTGCGTGTCCGACATGCCAATGTGATGACGATATTTCGAATCAGGCTGGGTGCTTGCAAGCTTCATGCCAAGGCACCCGCTGCGTGCATTATGTGCAGCTATGCTGCTTCGTTGGCGTTTACTTGAGGCCGAACTAGGGTGTAAAATGAATGGCAAGCCTACATATTTCTGGCCTGGGCTGGTTGTCTCATTGATAACCTCCACCTGTCTAGTGGGGTGGGTTGTTGGGGTTGTTCTTCAGCAAGAATGCAGCCAAGTACTCGACCGGGTCGCTTGGTCTGCAAGGAATTTAACAATACCAAAGAATACGCATGCACAAACATTAAACGCAATGCACTATAACAACATCACTAAGCTCACTCCAGTCAAGTGCAAATCACACGCACCAATGTGGCAGTGAAAGAGCACAGCATTTCCATGGATACTCAACCAGCCACTGCGCAGACCACATGGGTAGAAGGGGGTGTAGATGACGTGCATAGCCAGAGCGAGCCTTTACACAGCCAAAATTTTCTTGCTTTCTATTGGGGCCGTCAGCCTCAAACTACCTGCCGTAAATTTGTAGGTGCAGTCATTCACGACTCTTTAAATCCGGTTCGCCAGCCAAAGAATGGTAAAACCAACTCAAGGAGCACGGGACCCTGT
This sequence comes from Mesostigma viride, assembly GCA_009746045.1. Taxonomy (NCBI): domain Eukaryota; kingdom Viridiplantae; phylum Streptophyta; class Mesostigmatophyceae; order Mesostigmatales; family Mesostigmataceae; genus Mesostigma; species Mesostigma viride. Next base: position 84,312 of record RPFO01000090.1, on the reverse strand, counting down.
ACGGAGTGTACTAGTTTCAACTACAGGTACCGGACTAAAAAAAATGTGCAACGAGCCCCACAGTTCTTGGCAACAGAACTTCAACATGAATTCCACTTAACCCCTCACCCCAACATACAGAGTGAGGGTAATATGTCACGCCTACTATGCTTCGACCACCCTGAGGTGGACAGTCACTAGAAACATGCTGGTCGACCCCCCCCATGAGTGGTGGCTCGCTTACATGATCCTACAATACGATAACCAGGGTCCACGGAATTCCTCTCTTGTGACAATACCGCACAGATTCGCCACTCTTCTGAGAGCGGTGGAGTGTCAGGTAGGCTGTCGCTCATCGCTCATAAGTGTCACACAGGTGCCACACTCCCACGAACCACAAGCATTCCAGATGGACGCAAATTTGCGGATTGTAAGGAATGCCATGCGAGTGTGCGACCACCACAAACATGCCACGCTAGAGTGCGACCACCAAACGTACGCCACGCTGGTGTGCGACCACCAGGCTTATGCCACCCAACTTCTGCCACGCTGCTGAGACATTCATCACGCTAGGATACGTTGGGACATCAGCAGACAGCATGGCTGACTGAGGATAGATTCGGACCAACGGCACGCGATGCCATGGCCAAACTGCCGGGAAAAGCGCATTGCCGAATATTTGTACGACGGGTAGTCGACAGCTAGTCTCCCTGCGGGCTCACCGTTCCCTCACAAGCAGCTGCAGGCCCTGGACCAGCAGCGGCACCACCGCCGACTCCTGAGACAAATTACCACGTACAGGGCAATTACATTGAGTGTGCAATTAATAGATAGATGCGCACATGGCATGCACACTCAGAAGCCAAGTGGACGGCCACTGTGGCGAGATCTTCGTTCAGGGAGGTAGAAAGGGGTAGCGCGAGGGGCTTGGGGGTGGAGACAAGAAAAGAATAAAACACGGTCATGGTGGCAGTGGTGGTGGTGGTGGCGGCGGCGGCGGCGGCGGCGGCGGTGGTGGTGGTGGTGGTGGTGGTGGTGGTGGTGGTGGTGGTGGTGGTGGTGGTGGTGGTGGTGGTGGTGGTGGTGGTGGTGGTGGTGGTGGTGGTGGTGGTGCTGCTGCTGCTGCTGATGGTGATGTGGACACTCGTGGTGGTCTTGATGGTGATTACAATGGCACAGATCGATCGCTACGATGAGGCTTAAAGCTACCCTACGGGGCCACGTCACCAAGGCGATGGCATGTCCACACAAAATTAGCTGCACAAGCGTGGATCTTTGTCTTGGCACACAGTTTTCCCCCAAGCCAAGCAATTGACGGTTACATCACACAGAGCTGCCTTGCCTAGAGCAGCAACACGGGCTTCGCACATCCGGGTGCGGAGTATTTTCTGTCGGGCCTCTACATGCGAGTATTTATGTCGAGCCTCCAAAATATGCGACCTCCAAATTACCTGACTTTGAACTATTTGAGGTTTGTTAGGGTGTGCATCCCGAGAGAAGTCGGAGATGAGGCAGCCGTATCCGCGACTGCGCTCTCAAAACTGCGCTTGAGTCTTCTTCGTGTTGGAGTTGCCATTTGCCTTTATTGTACAAGCATAACATGCCCTCTAGATGCACTGCAATATCCATGCATACCACTCACCGATACGGCGTGGTGGACTCTTTCTTACACCCCGTGAGACCCCCTTACTTCCATGAGACTTTCATGAGACAAGAAAGCTAGCTTACACGCGTATGACACAACAGAATTGTAGATCATGTCAAGGGCTTTTCAACATGCCCAAAGTGGCCAACGGGTCCATTCTGATAAGTATTTTGAAAGTTATCACAGTTTCAATGTGGCCGAAATTTCCCAAGTCCGAAAGGCATATTTTTGACAACATACGCGTAAGGCACGTCGGGGCCCAAAAACGCATACTGCCGTATTATTGCGGCTCCATACGGCATATTTGCCGACCCGGGCAACCACAGTCGGAGTGTGTGGACTGTGAAGTGATGGAGGACGTGACCCCTACAATGACACAACAACAACATAGTAATAATATTGACATTTGATAACAACAACATCTCTGATGGTAATATTTGATGAGAGAGAGGTATTTCAGGCCCTCTTTTCTGATGATGTGAGCGAGAGGCTGACGGCAACGCAGACCATCGCTTCTTGCTCAGCTACCTGTCCCATGCCCAAGATAAACCTGGGGAGTGGGAATGCCCGCATCCACGGAGCTGTGCCGTGCTGATGTGGCCAAGGACCGTACCAACTGGGAAAGGTGCACACACAACAGCTACAAGAGGTATGGACCGTAAAAACTGGACCATCAGGTCTATGTACCAGCTACCTCGGTGTGTGGGGTGTGTGGGGGGGTAAGCGTATGGGAGGGGTGTGTTTGCGTGTGTGCGCATGTGCGCATGTTTGCGTGCGTGTGCGTGCGTGTTTGTGTGTGTATGTGTGTATGTGTATGCGTGTGTGCGTGCGCATGCGTATGTATGTCTGTGCTTGTGCGCGTGTATTTGTGTGCGTGTGTGTATGTGTGTGTGTATGTGTGTGTGCGTGTGTGTGTTGTGTGTGTGTCTGTGTGTGTGTGCGCGCGAGCTTGCGCGTGCGTGTCCAACTGTCCATGCGTGTGCTTGTGTCGCACATCACCGGAAAGTGGACCATGTGGGTGGGTGGATGGGGGGAGGAGTGTAAAAGTGCCTGCGTGTGCTAGCATGGTGGGATGGCGGTAACATACCAGGTACTTGCGTGTGGGCATCGCCTGCAGGTTGAGCATGTTGTGAACCGACATGGCGGCCTTCTCCGCTGCCTTGCCTTGCTGCCGGGGTGGAGACCCAACCATGGGCAGGGGGAGGGATGAAACAAGGGGATTCGTGCAAGGGATGGCAGGAGGGTGTGGTGGGAAGGGGCAACATGAGGGTGTGGTGGGAAGGGATGACACGAGGGTGTGGTGGGGAAGGGAGGCACAGGGTGGGCAATGGGGCCAGAAAGGACAACAGGAATTGTGGGGAGGGAGAATGCAGACGAAATCATCAGTATAATTGAGTGGCAGCAGGAAAGGAAGCATTAGCTAGGAACCTACCAGGCCACACAGGCGATATTGCGGGGGACATTAGGACGGAACGAATCGGCGGCGGAAATGAATGGACATGTGGGCGGATACGCGTGTGGAATTGGGCTTCATTAAGGCATGCAGGCAGCCGGGTAACCCTCGAGTGCCCCGCAGGATGCACTTAGCCTTCCAGATGCACTAAAAGCTTTTCCCGATTTACATGCACGAAGCTTTCCCGATGTATGAACCTTGCCAGATGCACCCTAAGAGTTCCACAAACGCAAAGCGTCCCAGATGCACAAAGCGTCCATAATGCACGAAGGTTTCCCAGTATAACCTACGGAAGCTCTGTGGCGCCCATGCACGCGAGAAAACGATGCTCCGGATGGGCATGACAAGCTTGCCTCATATGGGCACGTGTTAGGTGAGGCCCTCGCCTCGGATGAGCATCATTCGCAAAGCAAGGAGGAATGAGCGCTCACCTCGAATGGATTCTCATAGGCCATGCCTTCGCCGCCACCCTCCGGCTGCGCTTGCGACTGCGACATGTCAGGCTCCGGCGATGCGTCTGAGGAGACGTGCGTTCCAGTGGCAAGGCAGAAAGAGAGGGAGGGAAGGGAGGGAAATGATGATGAGAAACAGATATGAACAATTACTAGCAGGAATATCATGACCAGCAGTTCCCTTCATGCGAGTTTTTTGGTCCCATCTTCTGCACCAATCTAACACAAAATGTATGCCTTTCTGCAAGGCACCGAAGCTAGCGACCTTTACGGATGCTGTCTAAGCACTTGAGCTAGTATGGCACCTTCTCAGCGAAGATTGGAAGGCGGGGGCCCTCAACGATAGACCCAGGAAAAAAGCAGAAAAGTCCTGCGTTCATGAATCCCATCTAAAAAAAAAATGGAATATCGTGTGAAATTCCCATGATCATTGCACAGGGTATGACCAGCAACACGTTATTAACTACGCTACGTACGCTCACGTTTTCCCTTCTGTCGTCAATCAGTGTTTACTCCTTCTTAACACTAGGCGGCCATGTCCACAGGGATGGGAAGGCAAACTGGTACACTTTCATGACGAAACTTGAGCCTACCACCGACTAAAAGGCAAAGTTTTCTAAGAAGAATATCATCGAGCTTTCAATGGTAATCTAAAATGCATATAGGGACTGCTAAATACTTCGCAAACGCTAGATCTGCAGATATAACTGGACTGACTTCCCAGATCAGGTTCCATACGGCCGCCATGCGGAATATGCATTAAGAATTATAAGGAAAACTCGA
>RPFO01000090.1:45000-70000 GCA_009746045.1 Mesostigma viride | reverse complement strand
CGGGAACGCCACCGGCGGGCACACTGTCGCGACCCGAACGTCTCAAGGTAGTCGCTAGCCCGGGGAGGAGGATGACCCCGAGAGTCCAAACCCTGGCCCGGGATGGGCGCTGGACGACGGGCATCCCACTCTAGGATGGGCTGTAGGACGGTGCTATACGTGGCACCCGGCACCGCAGGAAAATCTACCGTAAGAGCATCTGAGGCCATAATGCCCAGAGGCGGAGGGTAGGCCCACTGGAACCCGCCGTAGGTGTCCAAGTCATTGTGGCGTCGCGCCCAGCGGTACAGGACGCGCCGAACCAGGATCTCACCCTGGAACACCGGATCAGCCAAAATAACCATGTCGAAAGGAGGCCGATCAGTCTCAACTGGTAGGTTACGGTCCCGCGGCGCCCGACACACCTGGGAGAACCCGTAGGACATGGGCGAAATGGCCAGCTCGGCGGAGGCGCGCGGCAGGTCACACTGGCGGCAAGCGAGCGCAGACATACCATACCCGAAGACAGGCGCGTCGCGCGACTCCGGGTCGCATGCACCACAGAAGGGGCCCGATCCCGATCGCCCTCTGACAACTCCCGAAGGGAATCGGCAGCGCGGGTGGCGCGCGGGTCAGAGCCACTGGACCGAACAACCGCAGCCAAAGACCGCGGGGCCGAAGGGGCAGGGGCCGACGAAGGGGTAGGAACCGGCGCAGGTGCAGAAGGTGCCGGTACAACAGGGGGCCGCGTCGGACCCGAGGCCGCAGGGGGTCGCGACGGACCCGCCTCCGCAACTGGCGCGCCGGTCTCTGGGGGTGGCGCACCACCAGGCCACATGTTGAAAATAGGACCCGTGGGGACAGGCAATCCGGCATACGACTGGTTACCGTCCAAGCTCCAGTCAGGCACCGGGATCCTCTGCGGGGACCGCCCTCCCAAAGCCTGGGAAGACCGCCCGGGTCGCTGAAGAAACCCCGCGAGGGCGGCGCTGACGTGGTGGGCGGCTCGGACGCGGCGGCGGCGGGCGCTGCCACTGGGACGGCGGACTCGCGCCGAGGCGCAGGTACGTCAGTAGCAGGCGCAGCGGTAGCCGAAGGCGTAGGAGCTGCAGCACCAGAGGGAACCGTAGACGCCGAGGCGACCGAAGGGGAAGGGGGCACAGCTGCCACAGACACCCCACCTGGCGTGGCTGGCGCGTGCGCCTGGGCCGCCATGAAGGCCCCGAAGGCCGCCGTCAGGGACTGGATCTGCGCCTGCATCGCAGAAACTGTCGCCGCAAGAGGATCAGGCTCACGACCAGAGCCCGAAGGGGTAGGCTCCACCGATGCGCACAGGACCGACCTCGGTGAAGACGGGACAGGGGAAGGCGCCGACACGGAAGAGGAGGACGCCGCAGGGGAGGCCGAATACTCAGGGGAATACTGCGCCTCTACCGGCGCGTCCGTAGGGGTAGGGTCGCCAAATCCTACACCCGCGTTCTGATCTGCTATCTCCATAAACTCTACGGCCCGTAACAGGTCGCAGGGGTTCTCATCCAGCTCCGCATCACCCTCAGCAGGAAGCCAGGGGAACACGTCCCGTAGGCAGGAGCGGCCCACAGGGGTAGAAAGGTAGGAAAACACCCTGGGGCACTGGAGAATCGCAGCTATCTGTCCCAGGGCTGGACAGCTGGAGCCACATTCTAGCAAACAGTGGCCGGCATCGTCAAATCCGTGCAAAACAAGCTGATGCGGTTTGTCGCGTCTGCGTGCCACAATCTCCGGCGCCACCATGGCGGCTGGCCACTCAGCTTAATTTGGTAAAACCCAAATGAGCTGAGCTGATGTGCCTGCCTTAAGGGGACGGGACACCCCCGAATTTTTTGGCGCCAAAAAATTCGCGCCGGAGCCGAAGGTCACAAATTTCACGTGCACGGTGCGCGCACCCCTTGCGGAAGTGGCCATGGCGACTGCGTTCAGGCGAAACTACCACACTAGGGCAGGCGAAATGCAAAAATTTTACTCGAATCTAAAAGGATATGAGTTTATGATGTTATTTTGTGGCGGAAATCAGCTGGTTTACAATATCGCTGTTGTTTTTTTATGCCATCGGCATGGGGGGTAATCTGAATTTTTTGGTCGCGCGGAATGAAATAGAATTCATGATAGCGGCTGTAAAATAGCGGTTTTGGGGGCTGTTCTGACCTTGAAGCAGGCATTAATATCGGTTGCATCGAATTCTAAACCGAGCGGGTGCTTTTTGCCAGATTTTCGGCCATTATCGGTAAGTAATTGTTCAGACCTGCGCAGTGCGTGTCTGACCTGTCCATGGAAGAACGGCTGTTGTTGCGCGCCTGGGCGAGGGATTTACGAGGGCAAGGTATAGATTTGTCGCGAACGTTATCTGCTATCGGTGCTTTCTTCTATGAGCTCATCGTTCGAGGTTTTTTGCGTTCTTTTTGGGCAGTTTCCGCCAGCTAGCTCGCCGTCGCTTGCCGTTGTGTTGTCGAATACCTGGCAGCTTTAGATTGTTTTCGTTGATGTCGTGATCAGGGCCGCTTCAGTCGCAGCCTATAGCTCTTCGGGAAGGTATAAGGCATTTCATAAAACGTGTTCTGGCAAGGATGTTGTGCGTATGGACGCTTCTTGTTGTTTGAGAGTGACGCACCCTCTCCTCACAGGCCGCAGCGGCATCACAGCGCTCATGCGGTGAAGGGCCGCCAATGGTTTCTTTGCATTTTATCGTGCAGGGATGGAAGTGTTATAGTGATGATGATGTTGGAGATATTGCATTTGTGTGACTGCATGTAGATAGCTGGCACCAATGGTTGTTTGAGCTTTCCTTTGTTATGATGATGTGACAAGACTACAATGTGCTGAGCCAACCATGGTTGACATGCATGACTGCATGCAAGCTATATATACCATGTTCTTACTTGGTTCCTTGCCCTCCATAGTCCCAGTTTGTCATCCATGCCGGGGAGGACAGTTTAGGAGGTGTTGTTGTGTTGATTAGCTTGGTTGGCATCAACCTTACACTCTAACCTGGGAGAAACATAGGAAATGCCGCTTAGGCATGTTAGGGCTACCACCGTCAAGGCTATGCACATATTTACAAGGCTGGCCATGCTGGAGGGATGATGAAGACATATGAGGTGCGTGGCCACCCCTTTGTACTTTGTAAACATACTCTGCATGGTTTTGGTGCATGTTGGATGGCATATTAAGTGGCACTGTGGGGTTTCTAACTTACTGAGTGGTCCTTAGCGCCTTATCATGTGGTCATATAGGAAACCCATCAACTTGAGCAGTTCTTGTCGCAATGACCCCCCACATTGAGCATGCGTTGCCATCAGCGTGCAAGAGTTGATTATGTGTGCTTTGGTCAGTTTGCAGATGTCTTTGATGAAGAAGGAGGTGCTAGTGTGGCTAAATGGTTACTCTAATTTCCTTGTAGCGTCTACATGGGTGGCTGTCTTGGAATGGTTGTAACTTGGGCAGTTCTTGTCAGAATGGCGTCAAACCTTGAACATAGGAGGTACCATATGTGCAGAGAATGGTAGTATGTGGTTTGGCAAGTTTTCATGAGGCTTAGATGTATAAAGGGGTGTTAGTTTGGTTAATTACTAGCTAAAACCTCCCTTAGCTTCGTCACAGGTGGCAATCTAGGAATATCCATCAAATAGGGCTGCGCTTGTCAGAATGACCTGAAAATTTGGGGCTGCATGTCCCCCAACCTCTAGTATTTGGGAATATATGATTTGGCCCTATTCCATGTGTTTATGATTTGATAATTTTTTTTTTCATTAAAAAAGTACCCTTTTTGCGGGAAAATCCATCAATGTGTGTAAACATGATTATTTTGTGCTCAAAATTAGGTAGCATTTCTCAAAAGTCAGGGAACTATATGGGAATATATGATTTGGTCCCAATATGTTTGCCCACTGCCCTAGAAAAAATGTGACTAGAATAGCGTCTTTTTCTATTTTTAGCGCGTTACCGGTGCCCTGTGGGGGCTAGTACCCCCCCCAAGTGGCTGGAAATTTTTTTTTTTATCATATTAATGGTCCCCAATCATCATTGGATTTGCCCCGGAGCACATGCATAGGTATGGTTTCCAGAAAAGTGCCCTTTAGGGGTGTCCCCTCCCCTTAACTGCATGCCCTGTGGGGTGGGCGAGGACCTGTCCCATGATTTGGTGCAAGCGGGAGTGGTCAGCACAAGTAGCCAGCAGCGCACTAGTGCAGTCCCCCAGGTTCCCACGGTGGTTCCATACCCCAATGGTGAGCCGTCCATGGCGTTCCAAGCAGTTGGAGCCTGTGGAGATGTATGGAGCGACATGGTGACATGTCCGTTGGTTGGCGCAGTCAAGCTTGATAGCGGTGCTCAGCCGCTAGTCATCAGCACGGACTTGGCCACCATGCTGAACCTGACCTACGAGAACGGTGGCTTAGTGGAAAGCCCCGTGTCTGTGTCAGGTTGGCAGGGTCCGGCTAGTAAGCCGTACGCTATGACGGCGGTTAAAGTCAACGTGATTTTCAATCCGTTGCGCGCCTCTAGCATGACCACCGTGTCCGCGTATGCGCTGGTGGTCAACAAGTGTGGATATTCCGCACTACTCGGGGTGGATGTCCTTGCTCGCGCCATGGTTCAGGTGGACTATAGGGCGGAGGAGGCATCTTACATCCCTGATTGGGATGGGGCTGGCCTGAAGCGGGCCAGCGTGCCGGTCTCATGCTTCAGTTCTTCAGCCGGGGCTGCACGCCTCAACCCTTCCGCGGCTGCGGGCGTGGTGGAGGTCAGCATGGTGGAGGTACGGGCGGCGGGCTCATCGGCGTGGGACAAGCATCGGACGGTGCTGCCCCAGCCAACGGCGAGCATTGCCAAGATGCGCACGCAGTGGTCGCTGGATGCTGTGACGTCCACGCGGCAGCTGGCTATGCGCAAGCGGGTAACTGAAGCCGTCATCACCATTCCTCAGATGGCCAGCCATGGCCTCACTTTGCTGCAACCGGGTGTCTCGGAGGCCCAAGGTAATTTTTCTGCTGCAATCTTACCGCAGGCCCCTGATTTTGCCAAGGGTGCGGTAGTGTTGGAACTGTTTGCGGGGATCGGAGGGGGCATTGCAGGCTTTTTGGCCGCAGGCGGCGTGTGCCGTAAACTCATCGCGGTAGAGCCATCGCACAAGGCGCGTCAGGTGTACTTCAGTCACTGTGGCGTGTTGTCGCGAGAGTATCCCGCGCAGTTTCCGCCATCAGCATGGCGTGACCCGTTTGGGGAATGTCCTCAAGATATCCGAGCCATCGGTGAGGTGCAGGTGCAGCAGTTGTTGCGCAGGCATCATGCCATCGACTTGGTAATTGCGGGTTGGGAGTGCCAGGGCCTGAGCCAGGCAGGGCAAGGGCGGGGGCTAGCCGATCCGCGTAGCGCGCTGTTCTGGGAACTGTTGCGTGTGGTGGGACTGTTGCAGTCGCGTCAGCCCCATCCGCCTGCGTATCTGTTTGAGAACGTTGTGGCGGGTGACAGCCCACATCAGGCGGTGCGGGAGGACTGGGCTACAATCGTGGCACTCCTGGGGGAGCCCATCGTGTGTGACAACGCAGGGCTGGGTGGGCTCACGCATCGTTTGCGTGCCTATTGGACCAACGTGGCGTGTGCGACCGATGTGCAGGCGGTCTTGGGGGCCGTAGCAAGGCAGCATCCGAGTGTGTCTGCGGAGGTAGCATTGCCTTCCCACCTAGTCACGCAGAAGGTGGATAGCGAGGATCGCCCACCGTATGCACGCGTCAACCGGGTCGGGAGCCCCATGTGTGCACTGCCGACCCTGGTCAGTTACCAAGGGTCGACAGCATACCGTGATCGGGGTAAGGGTCTCGTTTGGGACACTACCACCGGTCTGTTGGTGCAGCCACCCGCAGAATTTCGTGAGGCCAGCATGGGTTTTCATGTCGGGGCCTCGGCGCTGCCGGGCGTGCTCGAGAGTGAGCGCTGGTCTTTGATAGGCCAGGCTATGTCGGTGTTGCAGGTCGGGTATGTGCTGCTTGCATCGGTTGCCGTGCGCCAGTCTGGGGGGGCGTCCCCAGCCAATCCGCCTCAGCAGGTTGAGGCGCGCGCAGCCAAACTGAAGCGCCCTGCAGCGACGGGGACTTCATCAGCATGGGGGTGGCGTCTGCGACAGGTGTGGACTATCATTCTCATGACCGCCCTGCTGACCAGCACCGTGCTGGCCGGCGAGCCCACGCTGCATCGGGTAATACACCGTGCGGCACGCGAGGCTCCGGCGGTGGGTGTCACACCAGGCGTGGCAGCCTTTTCCTTGTTCCACGACGATCTAGGCTAGGGCGCCGCATCTTGAGGCACATGCGGTAGCTGTGGGTGATCCCGCGGATACGCACCCCTGGGCTATTGGCGAACACCTTTCTGATGCGCAGCGCTCAGCCATGCTAAAGTGGCTAGGCACTGCAAGGGGGGCCTTCGCTTTCACAAGTGATGAACTGGGGTGTTTCAATGGTGGGACCATGCGTGTTCCATTGGACACTGACACCCCTTTGTTCCGACGCCAGCATCGCCTGAGTCAGGCCGAGTTGGATTTTGTAGCCGAGCAATGCAAGGAGTTAGAGGATGCCGGTATCATCAGGCAATCTTCCTCCAGCTATGCCGCTGCCGTTGTCGTTGCGCCCAAGAAGGACGCTATCACCGGGGCATGGACGGGTATGCGCATGGCCACCGATCTGCGGTTGCTGAATGCACACACACCCGTGGACCGTTACCCCATGCCACGTGTGGATGATGTCCTGGATAAGATATCTCCTCATGTGAAGTTTGTGTCCTCGCTGGACCTGCGTAGCGGCTTTCATCAGATCGCAGTTGCGCCGGGTCGATCAGGCGGAGTCCATGTTATTGTGTGATCAGTGTAACTGTGGTTGGCACATACAGTGCTTGCAGCCCGTGGTCACCAGCATTCCGGAGGGGGATTGGTTTTGTCCAGTGTGCACCGCTGCGCAGTTTACCTCCCGCAGCTTGACTGCGGTCACCGCTGCCCTTGTCTTGGTACGATCGCTGTCTTCGTGATGGGGCCGGTCGCCAGCGAGGGGGGGAATCATGGGACAGGTCCTCGCCCACCCCACAGGGCATGCAGTTAAGGCAGGCACATCAGCTCAGCTCATTTGGGTTTTACCAAATTAAGCTGAGTGGCCAGCCGCCATGGTGGCGCCGGAGATTGTGGCACGCAGACGCGACAGCTGTCACGGACGCGCGCTATGTCATCCGGGCGCCCACTATGCACAAGACCGGTGACGTGCGCAAGGAATTTGTCTTCTACGCATTTTCGACAAAGGCTAGTGACCGGGGGGGGACACTAGCACTTGCAGCATAAGAGCGGACGAAAGTGTACGTGCACGCGCGCCGGGCCAGGCACAGCTGGGCGCGCAGCACTGACTTGAGCGGACGGCAGCACAAGTGTGCAGCGTCGAGAGGATCATACGCGTGTTAGTGGACAGCTGGAGCTGAAGCTGTACTGCTGGACTTCAACAGCGCCGAGGCTATTGACAGGCCAGGTGTCTTTGTGGTGTAGAATAGCGGGTCAACGTTATGAGGACTGGACAGAAAATGGAAAAGGACAATTTGCGGTGCGGAGCCAGATCGCTGGAATGAATGCGAAATCGCTGGCAGCCCTAAAAAGGGATTTCTTCTAGAAAGGAACGATTAGACGCAATGTTTGCTGGGCCACTCACACGCAAGGTGTGAGCGTGCAGATTGTCTGAAGGATATTATGCTTCGACCTTGCTGGACGTGACTCAATGTCGGACATTCCCAGGGACAGAAATGCCGGAGCCTCTAGGAGATGAGATCGGCAACAGGGTAGCAATTTAGATTTGTCGGGATGCCTTCCTGCTTTTGTTGGCATGTGTGGTAGAAAGCCAGGACGGCAACTGGAATGCGGTTTCTATTCGCATGGTTCAGGCAGCAAGATAGTTTTGGCATTCCTGGCTGGACTGACAAGTGTGGCGTGTGTCATGCGTGTGGTATGACGAATGGTTTGGTTCATAGTCGAAGAGGACTCTCACGCAGCGTGTAGTCTCTTCGAGTCTCTCGTTAGTGGCCTTCGTGTTTCTCCCTTTTCTTGGGAGCAAGGCCGGTAGCATGTCATGGAGCGCTGCCTAACTGCGGGCTCGTGAGCATGGAGTGCATCGATATTGAGACTATCAACGTGTTGTAATTGTATTAACTTTCTCAATAAACTCCGCATGTGCGGCTTCATCATCAGACTGTGCAAAGTATGTGTTTTGAAAGCATTATTCTATAGCAGGGGAGGCAATAAGGTGGTTATCAGGCACGAGGGACAGTTCCTTGTCCTCGGCTGAGAGCCCTCCTTACTTTGGTGCATCAGTCGAAGAGTCCTCCTGGAGATGTAGTATACCAAACCTTATCTACTTCACTACGAGCATACATCCACTTCACTTTATACTGACGCTGGGTACCGCGGCCCTTTTTGATATCTCTATGGGCCACGATGCTTTCTACTTCGTCTTCTACTTCCCCAGTGTCAGGGTTATGCTCTAAAGGGGCAGGCGCTAACTCCCTGCCAGCGAACGTACTAGGATGGTACAGTTTAAGCTGGCTCCTATGGAAGGTGTTTGAATGCGTTTGCCAGGAGGTAGGGATATCGACTTTATATAAGAAATTTCCTACCCTAGACAACACATGGAAGGGTCCTAAGAAGGCGGGCCTAAGTTTGACCTTCAGTTCTGCTTCAAACTTATGAGCAAAACGGCCAACACGGGGGCCTTCTACTAATACTAGATCTCCTATTTCTATCTCAGGTGCTCGTCTATCTAAGGAGGCACGCAACCTAGCAAGGTACTTAGCCTGAGCTTTTTGGTACCCTGAGATCGCGTGGTCATGAGCATTTTTCATTCTATCTAGTAAGGACTGTACACCTTCTACAGTATCTCGGGACACATCATCCTTGTCCCGTAAAGGACTAGCTAAGAGAGAGGTAGGGGTAAGGGGCTGTCTACCAGTATCTAAGAAGAAGGGCGTATATCCATGCGCAGCTTGGGGACAATTGTTGAGGGAGAACTCTACCAAACATAAATAATCCTCCCAATCACTACCCGAGCCATTAACATAGTGCCTAAGCGCTTCTTCTACTACTCTATTAAGACGCTCTACTAAATGAGAGGAGGAGGAGTGGTAGGCAGTACCGTAGGTAACCTTGGTACCGATGGCAGCGAAAAACTGCTGCCAAAAATCTGAGGTAAATAATTTATCCTTATCACTAATAAACTGCCTACTCAATCCATGATATCTATATACATTATTGAGGTATAGGCGTGCGCAATCACGTGCGGTGAGTTCTAAAGGACACGGCACAAGATGGCACATACGAGTAAAACGATCTATGAACACAAGGATTTGGGCATTGCCCCTATCATTCTTTCTAAAAGGTCCTACAAAATCCATCATGATAGAATCCCAAGGCATGATGGGGTCAGGCAATGTCCTAGGTTCTGCTATCTGTCCTACATTATTGGGTTTCATTTCCTGGCAAGATTGACAAGTTCTAACATACTCATCTACATCCTTATAAAGGGAAGGCCAGTAATAAGAGCGGGCTACTAGGTCCCGTACCCGTTTACCACCCTGATGAGCAGCTATAAGTCATGCAACTCAAAGAGCAAGGAGGAGCGACAGATAGGAGGGACATACAGGCGCCATTGAGGGGGAGAATCTGCTATCTGCACATATAAAAACCCACCTACAAATTTACAAGGGTGCTTGCCTAATTGTTGGGGATGTGCAGCAATGGCAGCTAATGCTTCCGGCTCAGTGGCCGTAAATCTACTAATAAGGCGTTCAAGATCAGAGGTAGGCATCGCTACAGAAGTATCCAGAACAGAGATCTCCTACCGCCTTGCCAAAGAGAAGGGGAGGTCCTAGAGGGACTACGTTTTCATAAGACTTTCCTGACCTAGTCGCTATATGGCTAAGCGGTATAGAAATTTTATTTTTCCCCTCCCCCCCCACCGAGGCCACGGGAAGGGCCTCACACGGGAGAGAGAGTCCTACGTGAGAAAGGAGATCAGGCATGCGAACAGATGTATGAAAGAGGTAGGCATAGGATTCATCATCAGGTAGTTCACCATAAGGGGTTACACCCATAGTAGTAGGAACTAGAGTAGTATTGAGAACATCCAGGTCCTCGAAGAAGGAATAGTCTGCACGACGAGAGAGTGCATCTGGTACTATGTTATCTACACCCTTGACATACTGAAGTTTAAAAGGGGAAAACTGTGCTAAAAATTCCATCCAGCGCGCTTGCCGAGGGGTAAGGTTGGGTTGGGAGAGAAGATGGGTAAGGGGACGATGATCCGTTTGGATAACTACTGTAACCTATAAGGATCTAGCTCACAGGGTTCATTCAGGCAGACATCAAATTGGGCACCTTTAAGGAAGTGCTGCCAAGCGTGGCAACAATACACCACAGCTAAGAGTTCCTGCTGGTGTACAGGATAGTTACGCTCCGCAGGGAGCATTGTCCTAGAGATATACTCAATTGGCTGTAAGCCCTGACCCTGATCCTGGAGAAGGACACCACCTATAGCTACTTTACTAGCATCTGTAGCCACAACAAAGGGTTTAGTAGTATCCGGTAGGATGAGTACAGGAGGGGAAAGGAGTAGGGATTTTAGGCACTGAAAAGCCGACTGACATTCACTACTCCAAACAAAGGGGATATCCTTCTTTAATAAATGATTAATAGGGGCTGCTATAGTTGCGAAACGCGGGATAAAACGCCTATAGTAAGAAGCAATTCCTAGGAAACTACGTACACCTTTAACGTCGGTAGGGGTAGGCCATTCCTGAATTGACTTAGTTTTATCCGGGTCGGTAGCGACCCCGGCATCTGACAGAACGTGCCCTAAAAATGGGACACTCCTACCCGAACGCACTTTAGCACGGCGCGCCCACAAGGAATTTTCAGCCATTATTTCTAATACTTTCTTTAAATCACGTAGGTGCGTTTCAAAATCAGGAGAGTAAATAAGAATATCATCTAAGTAAGCTTGAGCACAAGAACGGTCATGCTCAGATAAAGAAACAGAGGAGAAGGAAGGATCCTTTAGATCAGAGGACACCTGAGGAAGATGAGAATTTCCCATAACAGGTCTAAGCACTTCATTCATTAACATTTGAAAAGAGGCAGGCGAGTTACAGAGTCCCATAGCCGCTACTCTAAACTGGTAATGACCAAAAGGGGTAGCAAAGGCGGTTTTATGGCAATCCTCAGGAGCTATCCGCAACTGCCAAAAACCATCCGCACAATCCAGTACTGTGAAACAAGTGGAACCTTTAACCTTATTAAATATATCATCAATACGAGGTAGAGGGTATTTAGACTTCACAGTAATATCATTCAACTTCCTATAATCAGTAACTAGGCGAAACTTGCCATTTGGCTTAGGAACTAACAGGACACCAGCTGAGTAGGGGGAGTTACTAGGCTCTATCAATCCTGCTTCTAATAATGACACTAAAATCTGTTTTAGTTCCTTTAACTCGGTAGGGCCCATTCTATACATCGGAGAGTGCGTAGGAACTGCACCGTCCTTGATAACTACACGGTGTAAAACAGAACGAGGAGGAGGATAAGAAGGAGTCTTTTCTTCAAAAACCTTTGAGGAATCTATCACAGCCATGTATCTTACTATTTCATTTTCAGTAAATCCCACTCCTATTGTATCCACTGTGTTTATATCTATATCCACACTATTATTAGGGATAGGTATCTCCTGTACTTCTAACTGAAGGAACATACATAATAAATATCCATATTCCTTTAGTTCAGAACGCAACTCATCATTGGACATTAATACTTCAGGTATAGGTCTTACAGGAGGATCAACAGGTGTAGGAGTTAATATTGCCTGGCAAGCAATATTATTCTACTAAGCTACTTGGCTTGTAGAGATTCTACTTCCGGTTACTACAATCCAGAAACGGGTTCATTCTGATGAGTATTGCTCGAGATATGAGCAAGATACTGTTTTACTACATTCTACTTGGATTCGGTGATTCTACGGTGGTTCTTCAAGTGACGCGTGGCATACGGCGTCTTGTCACAGTGTACGATAGGACATTTAGTCTCCGACACTGCGGTCTATTCAATGCTATTGATTAGACGTAACAAATAGTGACAGGACTTGTGCGACAGGACACTGATGTGACTATTTATGGATAACGAGTCGAGATCTGCTGGTCCAGAGTGAAGGACAGCAATATTGTGAGATGATCTGTCCTATCAGTCATCTGGATGTGACTGCGTCACAATTAGTATATAACGAGCAGGACGCTGCCACTTGGTAGCACCACTTTCCCTGCACCTGTGTCCTCGCACCTTCGGCGACGGTTCTCACGTGCCTCGTGCGTTCTGTGCTGGTAGCCATAACCAGCAACGTAAACCTATTGATTAATATAACTACTTCCTCTGTAGATATTAATCAGTGCAGGCTGAACCACAGTTCAGCCACAGTTTCGTTAACTCGAATTACAAGCGAGTTCGTAATCTACTGATTACGGCATTGATTTCTGGTGTCGGCAATTTTTACGGTGTTTTTCCATTATATGGGAAACACGCGTGAATATCGTGAGCCATCTCCCGAGCGTGCGTCGGCTCCATCGTCTTCAGGCTTTAATTTCAACGTTCAACGTACGGCGTCAACTGCTGCGCTGCATTCGCGTGCTGTTCAACCTTCGCTGTCTCAAGCGCTCGTCAGCCGGCCGCCAGTTTCTAACGATCTGCATCAGTTCGTCGACGACCTTACTCAAGATTTGGAAATCCTGTCGGAAAATTCCCATATTTTCCGAAGGCTTGCAGCGTCGGGATCAGACGAGCAAGCTCAAGTAATTTCGGCGCTTCGCACCTACGGCTTGGGTGTTCTGGCGTTGGCGACAGCGTGGTCTGGAATTTCGGCGACTCTTCCGACTGTCGCAGTTCCGGTTAGCAACAACGGGTGGGCGTCGTCAGTCAACGGTATCATAAACGTCGCTGCTTCGATTCAGCGGCAATCAAACGCTGAGGAGCCAGGTGAAAACAGCGAGGGGCTTCCTGATTTATATCCGAGTATTGTGCAGCAGATTTTGGATAACGTATTGCAGTTTCCGCGCGACGATATGCGGCTGGATTAAATTTTCTGTTATAATTAACAGAGAATTAATTCAGGAAAATTTTTTTTCGTGGTTCCAGAGCTTAAGGGATTAATTTATTAATTCCCCAGCAGTATTCTTTCTTCAGCATCGGCATCGGCATCGACAGTTGTCATCGGCATTCGCAGCGACCATGCAGGGTTTGGAAGACGGCGAGATACGCGGCGAACAAATGCTGCGGGGTCAGAATTTTAATCAGAATTTTAATCGCCCAGCAGCAGCAGAGCAGCCCCGCAGAGCCAAGGCCCAGGAGGGCTTTGCTATTCTTAACCAGCTTCCCAGTCTCAAGGAGCACTGGACTGTTAAGGATAAGGATATTACCATTAGGCACCTTAAGGGATATAAGGGCTTATATAATGGTAACAATCCTCTGCAGGTGCTGTGTATGTCACAGTACCTTCTTAAGTGTCCCAAGAGGGTGCAGAAGTATGTAAATGACAAGTTTGAGGATGGAGATTCCTGGGAGGTTTTTATAGCTGAGTTTGAGGTGTTCCTAGATGATAAGAGGGCTAGTGATGGCTCCTTTTGGAAGAAGGAGTACATTGATTTCAAGGCTGAGGGTCTGATTCTGCAGGCATTTGAGGATTTTCAGGAGCTCAGGCACAATTGTGCTGGCAAGGGGTATGTAGTGTCAGATGAGATTGCCATGGATGATTTCCTAGGTAGCCTGGGATTGGATGAGGTCACCTTGGATAACCTGCAGGTGCACATGCGTACATGCACCACCTGGGCTGCTATGGTGGCCAAGATCAAGGATTATTTCAGGGGCAAGTATGTGGGAGGCAAGAAGGAGGCAGACAAGGCCAGGGAGAAGCAGAAGGAGAAGGATAAGGTGGATATGGCAGCTGCAGCAGGGGGCAGTGTTCCCAAGGTCAAGGGCAACCAATGGGGGGGCAGCCCTCCAACGGTTATGGTCCACCAAGGTCAGGGCCTTCCAAGCGGGGGGGCTTCCAGGCCAAGGGCTTCAGTGGCTTCAAGCGTCGTGGAGGTCCTTCCCAGGAGCAGCCAGCGGCTCAGCGTCCCAGATTTGATTTCAACAGGGTGGGGTCCCAGCGGGGACCACCTGGGGTGGGGACACCTCGTATCACATGTTATTTCTGTCACCAGCAGGGCCACATCCGTAAGGACTGCCCTAGCTGGCGTAAGCAAAGGGGCCAAGGTGGGTATAACAACCCAACCTGACGGGCTCAGCCTTCCCTGGGCTTGCTAGGGTCCGCCAGGGAGGGGGCTAAGAGTGACCCCCCCATTACTCTGGATGAAGTTGATTTGCTCCCTGCACAGGTTGAGAGTCTCCCACTTAAGGTTGAGAGTCCCCCTGCACAGGTTGAGGGTGCATCCATGGAGGAAGAACACAATGGGGTAGTGACTGGGTCTTCCCACGTCACCATGGTGAAAGCAGTTACCACAAGGCAACAACGTTCCCACATGGCTCTTGGAGGTAGTTTGCGTACTCCTTCAATGTTGGAGCGTGGAAGTCCTGCCTTAGGGCAGGAAGCTCCTCTAGAGGAGGAGGGTGAGGCTGATGGCCTGAATGATGCAATGGGGAGCATGGTTGTAAGTGAGCGTGCTGTTCCCAGCACCTCACCTGTATTTAATAAAATGTCTCTTGTGTCAAACATTGCATTGAGATTGCATCACATGTTTGGTCATGCTGCCCAGGCACTCCAGTTTGCAAGGAGGCTGGGAGGGACATCTTTGTTTAATGCAGTAAAACAGGTTGCTGAGGCTTGTTCCTGTAGGCTGGTTGCTCCCAAGCCTAAGAAGTCTCATGTCAGACAACCTGTGTTGCAGCCTGGATATGTACAATGTGATATCCAAGAAATCAGGAAACTGATTTTGTTGGTTGGTGTTGATAGATATACCAAGTACAAGGTGCTGGAGCTGTTGCAAGACAAGTCTAAGCCATGTTTGGTGGCTGGGCTCCAGGCTATCAGATCCAGAATGAAACCAGTGATCCAGCTGCAGTGTGATTTAGAATTTGAGTGCTGCATGGGGAATGAAGACCTCCCTGAGTTATTTATTGTACACAGGGAGTCCCATGGCAGTCAAGGCGTGGTGGAGAGGACAATCAGAGAACTCAAGACTATTCTGCTGACGGAGAAGAAGATTCCAAGATTGGTTCCAGCTATTATCAAGACGGCCTGGTTAAGGTCAGTTGAGGACAGATTGAATGTCAGGGCATCCATGTATGTTGGAGAGGTCCCTGTGACTCCATTATCATTGCATCTTCGGGAGCTCCCTACTGAGGTTGAGCAAGCCTGGAAAGATAGCCTTATGTTCAAGTTTGCCAAGTTGAGGCAGAAAGACAAGGGCTGGAGTGTTCTGAAACCTGTTGTTGGCCAGAGGGTAATTGTGTGGAAAGAGCCCAAGCTTGCAGGCAAGCGTGGTAGCTGGCACCCTGGAGTAGTGACCAGGGTGGAACTAGCTGGGCACAAGTGCTGGGTGAAGATGGAGGATCCTCCCCAGAATGTGCACCGTCTGTCGTGGTCATATGTACGTCTAAGGGGTGCTGAAGCAGAGGCAGTAGCTCCTGATGTGACAACCTTGCCAGTTGGTCATGACGTCATCCCTGATCATCACGTTCAAGCTGGAAGTAATCCCCGGGTAAGTCCTGGCCAGACCCCTGGATCGGTTAACTTTCCATCCTTAGGACAGGCAGATGTGGTCCCCTCTAGCCTCACTAAGCATAGAGGTGTGGGCCTGAAAGATGTGGTGCTGGCTATGCAAAAAGCCAAGCAAGGACCTCGGGTGTCCAAGCTCAGCCAGTTGGAGGAGTCCGAGGATGCTGTCCTAGAGGTAGATACCAATGCTGAGGTTTCTGTTATGGGATCTCAACATACAGGTCAACGGCAGGTGCTTTCGCCTAGTTGTGCTTGGGTGTCTGACTTTAGTGGCAGGACACACATTATGGTATTGGGAGAGGTGCTGGTACCCTTCATGGGTGAGGATGTCACATTTCTTGTGCTTGAAGATTATGATGGCCCTATCATCTTGGGTCAAAATTTTCTGAGCTCTCCTAGAATTGTTGTGGCATCTGATAAGCTGAGAAAGTTTGGCTGGGGTAGCATACCCTTGGTCAATTTTAAAACCTCCCTTGCCAGTGTATTTAATTCTGTGAAAGCGATCAAGAATGTGCAGTGGCCTGAGAATCAGATTCCTGTGGCTTCCAGTCTTGTTATGCCAGCTGCTCTACACCCTAGCAGTATTGGTATTACTAAGAGATCACTGGCTGCTCATTCTCCTCTTAGCTATGATCAGCTTGTCCAGGAAATGAGTTCTCCTCTAATGTTTGAGGCCTGGAGGCTAGCATTTGCCAAGGCTCTAGAGGAGTGGTTGCAGTTTGACTGCTGTCAGCCTGTGAATGAAGTTCCCCCATACAGTACACGGTTGAAGCTCAGATTCGTCATCAAGCGGAAGGAGGTGGAGGGGGTGTCTGTTCCCCATGTGCGTCCAGTTCTCAATGAATACCGTGGTACTGGGGATCTTCTGGGCGAGGAGTTGTATACACCTGGGATGCTACATGATACATGGCGTATTTTATTGTGCCTGTATGTCGGTATGCTGAACCAGGGTGCTGATATGTCTTCAGTTCTGCTAGATTTCAAGAGAGCATTTCTGAAGGGTGATCCCAGTGTGGCTCAGCAGGTGTGGCATTGTGAAACTCCATTTCATGTGCCAGTTCCTGTAGCCTGGCAGGCAGAGCTCCAGTCTAGCTACCTGCTGATTCTGAAGGGTCTAGAAGGTCTCAGGTCCAGTCCCATCATTTGGAGGCTCACCTTGGAAGACTTCTTGACTAAACACTGTGGGTTGAAGGTGTCATCTGTGGACCCATGTTTATTGCTGGGTAGGTGGCATGATTTACCTGTGTATGCTAGCCTGCATGGTGATGACTTGCACTTGATTGCTCCCACTAAGTGGTTGAGTCAGTTTGTGCCCATCATTAATGATGCATTTCCTTTGGGAAAAGAATTGTGGCAGAAGCCTGGAGAGGCTGTCACGTTCTGTGGAATGCAGGCTACATTGGTTCAGGAGGGGAGTCAGTGGCTGATTAAGCTGCAGGCGGGCAATGACTACAAGAGTACCATTCTTCAATCTGTTCCAGAGGTCATGACGTCATCCATTGCACCTGAGCTGAAAGGCAAGTTGGCCTGGTATGGCAGCATTTGTGGGCCTGACATGATGGTCCATAGCAGATCCCCTGATGATGTGCTAATTCTGGAGGAGCCTTCCCAGATTATTGCACATGTTAACAAGTCTCCTGGTATTACTTTAGCTGGGATTGATTTGTCTTTGCCATTTTCCTTGGATATCTATGTTGATAGCTCCATGGATAGCAGGCAAGTTTCTAAGGTCAGAGGCAGGTCAGCTGGCTTGTTTGTGCTTCAGCAACATAGGCCTAGTCTTGTGGCCTGGTACAGTCGTCTTCAAAGAAGGGTTGCTGTGAGTTCAGATGTCTCTGAGTGCAGAGCCATTTGTGAAGGGATTCAGTCCAGTTTGTACATCAAGGAGCTGTTGCTAGCTATGGCTTCAGTGACTCCTCATACTCTTCAGATGGAAACCTTGATCCTTTCAGATAACATGGGCATGGTCCAGTTTGTGCACAAGCAGTTGGCCAGGAGCAGAGATCTGGATTATCTCCTGTTGAAGGAGTTGGCAGGTCTGGTGGATATTCAACATCTTCCAGGTTCTGAGAATCCTGCTGATGCCTTGACCAAGTTACCTCACAAGTCTGCTGAGCAATATAAGCTTCTTTACAAGCTGATGAGCTCCTCTGTGTGAGTTGAGCAATTCCAGTTGGAGCTTTGAGTTTGGTGACTGATTGGGTGAGAAGAGCTAACATAGAGCTGGGCTCTGTTATGCTGAGAGCTGTGATGCTCTGAGGGCAGTAATGCTCTGTGTACATATGTGTATAATACTGTATTCTATGTAATGCTCAGTCATGGAGCATGATGTTGGTTGGGGGTTTGTCCTCAGTTTGAGGTTTGTCTCAACCAAAGGGATTTTATAGGGCAGGGTTCGATTCCCTGGGGCTGCTTAGGCGGATTTTCCCGGATTGGCTGGCCCATCAACCTTGCTGGTGAGGTGGCGACAGGTCCCCCTAGTTTTGTCCCAGACAGAGGAATGTAGTTTGTCATGTGCTTAATATATTTTGTGATGTGCTATTTCTCAGTCCATGGTGGGCGCCAGTTCTGATAACTATCAATGTCTACCTGATAAGGTCTTGTGGGTAACTTGTGGGGTTCCAATCAGGAGCCATTATGGTGATGATTCCATTTTGGTCATTATTCTGGTTAGCCACAAGCTGCTATTCCAAACACTTGGCTTTCTACTTCCAGTGGATAGGGAATTCATTGTAATTCGTCATGGCTGAGATGTGTTGTGATCTGGTGCTTGATTAATCCCGAGCAGAGACTACAGAGAGCTGGGAGGGATGTCAAGTGCTATGCATGTTGTTTCTATATATATGTGTTGCCAAGCCTAACAGCTCTAAAAGAAAGAAAGGGCTGGAGTTAATATGGCTGTTATGTCCAAGCTCTAAAAGAGAAGAAAGGGCTGGAGTTAATATTGCCTGGCAAGCAATATTATTCTACTAAGCTACTTGGCTTGTAGAGATTCTACTTCCGGTTACTACAATCCAGAAACGGGTTCATTCTGATGAGTATTGCTCGAGATATGAGCAAGATACTGTTCTACTACATTCTACTTGGATTCGGTGATTCTACGGTGGTTCTTCAAGTGACGCGTGGCATACGGCGTCTTGTCACAGTGTACGATAGGACATTTAGTCTCCGACACTGCGGTCTATTCAATG
Source organism: Mesostigma viride (assembly GCA_009746045.1). Lineage (NCBI taxonomy): Eukaryota > Viridiplantae > Streptophyta > Mesostigmatophyceae > Mesostigmatales > Mesostigmataceae > Mesostigma > Mesostigma viride. The sequence goes on along the minus strand of RPFO01000090.1, from coordinate 51,021 downwards.
CTATTGATTAGACGTAACAAATAGTGACAGGACTTGTGCGACAGGACACTGATGTGACTATTTATGGATAACGAGTCGAGATCTGCTGGTCCAGAGTGAAGGACAGCAATATTGTGAGATGATCTGTCCTATCAGTCATCTGGATGTGACTGCGTCACAATTAGTATACAACGAGCAGGAAGCTGCCACTTGGTAGCACCACTTTCCCTGCACCTGTGTCCTCGCACCTTCGGCGACGGTTCTCACGTGCCTCGTGCGTTCTGTGCTGGTAGCCATAACCAGCAACGTAAACCTATTGATTAATATAACTACTTCCTCTGTAGATATTAATCAGTGCAGACTGAACCACAGTTCAGCCACAGTTTCGTTAACTGTAGGAGGAGTAATATCTACCAAGGATAAATTTTCCAATCGATAATGACGTTCAGGTACCCAGTAAGAGCTATCTGGAAACCAAATGACCATGGTATCATAATTAATAGTAATCTTATTATCCTGGTGCCAATCTAATCCTAGTAATACATCAGCGGTAGTGATAGGGCCTATAGTGGCCGTCAGGTTGACAGTACGTCCTTGTATAACCATGGGAAGGGACACCGTACCCGGGGAATGACTGGTGCGACCATCAGCATAATGAACAGTAACGGGTTTGGTGTGAGGGGTAGGGACTAGTCCTAAACGCCTAACTAGGGCTTCGCTCACAAAGGAGCTAGCCGCACCGCTATCTACCAACACAGAGACATTCAAGAGTTCATCAGCATGCAGGAAAGGGTCTACAACAGTGTGAGGGACGGTTAAACCACCATTCAAGAACATAAGAGGACGCACACGTAGTGGTAGGGAAGATTCAGCTCCTACAGAGGTTATAAAAACAGGCAGGCAAAAATTTTCATCTGGGGTACTATCTAAGGACCTGTCCAGGTTACCCCCGGCTGACAGGCCTACTGTTCCCCCTCCCCCCCAAATCCATAGGAACTAACCCCGAAGAAGACCCTGGCGAAAAAGCCACTGCTGGAGGGTCACGAGGGAGCGAAGAGGGTGCGGGAGCCTGATTATCATAGGGGAACCCTGGGGATCCTGTCTGCACAGCATTCAGCCTACTAGGGGTAGCTGAAGGAATGCGTCCTGAAGTAGGACGAATAGGAGCACGCTGAGGGGTACGAGGAGGGCGAGCGTCGGGATGAGGGGGAGCACCCGAAAGGAACTTGGGGCACTCACGTTTAAGATGACCTACTTCCTTACAATGATAGCATGTGATATGAGAGACATCAAGGGCTGAAAGGTCAGTAACACAGATATCTAATTCTTCTACATAGGAGTTCTCCTCCTCAGGGGTAAGGATAATATTATTAATACGGGAACGGGTAGGAAGAGAAGGGGTGGTGAAGAAATCTGCTACACGCAAGAGATGCTGGCGCACATGCTTGAGGGGCAGATCAGTAAAACGGTAGGCAGAGAACTGGCGCTTGACTTCACGTAATAAGGGTCTACTGAGGCCTTGGAGGAAGCGAGCACGTACTTCTGCACCCGACAAATCCCTAATTCGTACCATCTGAGCATCAAACTCTTTCATATACTCCTTAAATGATTTAGTACCCTGCTGCAAGGTACCAAAGGCTAATCTATCCTGCCAATCTGAATCAGGAGGGACTAAATGGTTCTCTAAACGCTTAAACAATTCTGCTACAGAGTTAGGGTAGGCATGAGAGGCCAAAGACTCACACTGAATGAGGTTAGCAAGCTCAGGAGTAATACAGGTTGTGAGATAGTGAGGAACTAATACAGCATCAGAAAGACGCCACCTATTATGATTCTGCCACGACTCTGTGTTCTGGGTAAGCAACATAATAAAGGTGAAAAACTGTTGAGGGGTAGACTTGACATCCAGCTTGGGAAGGTTAGCAAAGAGGGGAAGAGCAGGGGGCTTAGGGGGATTAGAAGAGTCAGTTTTTCCCATAGGGCCACTATCTTCCACTGCTACATAAGCGGGATAGAAGGAAGGAAGAGGAAAAGTCTTGGGTAGGGGTCTAGAAGGGGCCACCGTTTCAGGCTGGTGCCCATAAGAGAAGGGGACAGTATATTGCTCACGAAGAGAGGAATAGGCAAAATGATCATAATTTCTGTCATCTAAGGGCATGGTGCTGAAATCACTATTAACTTCTAAATCAGCCACACGGGTAGGGACCTGGGCTGCCTCATAGGCCGTCTCAGGGTAGGACCAGGAAGCAGGTGGGTAAAAGGGAACTGCACTAGGGCGCCCAGAAGGACCGACAGGGGCAGAGGCACGTCCCGTGTTCAGCGCAGGCATAGAAGGCACAGGGTGGGAAGGAGGCCTAAAAACATTGTTAGTTAGTGAGGACCTGCTGGAGGGTTGAGCCAAGGTTGCAGGAGGGGCAGGGGCCTGGTTCAGGGTAAGGGAAGGGTCATCACTAAATCTGACTTGCATACGTTGACGTTGTTCATAGGTAGGAGGGGTAAGTGAGGGACGACGGCGACCATCAGCAAGAGGAGAAGGAGGTGAGGCACGAAGGTTACCTTGGGGAGTGAGATGGTGCACTGTTTCAAGTGAGTCCCGTCGGTTACCACGATTGTTGTTATGGTTGTTATTATTATTATTATTATTACTCATAGTAGGAGTATTGGTAGGTATAGGCGACATGTTACCACCCACTGGATCCATTTTTGTTTAAGTAAATGATCAAAAATCTAACTGAAAGCAACAAGGATAAAGGACAAGGCCTAATATAAGGCAAGGAAAGAAAAGGAAAAGATTTTAATGGCTTAAAAGAAGGAAACAATTTAAATCAATCCTTTTTAACAACAGTAATGGATAGGGAACCGAATTCTAAGGTGAGAGGAGTATCTAAGCTAGATGAGGATGCAGCCCTCTTAGGGGGAGACGAAGGAGGGGTAGCAAAATCTAGAGCTTCTACAGGAGGGCGACCATGAGGAGTAGAACGTACGTGTAGGCCTAGATCTGATACGCTATGGTCTATAAGGAATTGTTGAGCTTCCTCGAAGGTAACAAATTTCTTATACCTAATTACATTATATGTACGATTTTGCACTATCTTCCTAGCATCTGACCAAGAGAGGAAAATGGCTGACCATTGAGGGGTAATAACTACGTAATACTTAGCTAAACTATTATCACTAGATGAATGGGAAGGCGCAGTAAAAACACGACGTTGACTCATGATAACTCACCTGGCGTGTCTTGTGATGTCAAGCTAGACGAGGTAGGGGTAGGCGACTTAGCTGGACGATCTGGATCACCGAAAGAAGAAGGAGGGCGGACGTTTCCAGCTCTCGTCCTAAGTCAGCGGCCGGATATTCCAGCGCTCGTCCTAACACAGCGCCCCGTAACTCTGCGGGTGCGGCCGTCTAATAAAGCAGCAGCACAAGGAAAAAGGTGTAGGTACTGCGACGCTAATCGTCTCCGAACAGTAATGCTCCCCTATCTAAGACAGGAAACAACCGTAAGCAGGAAAACAAGGCGAAGGACAGGCTAACTACGAAAGGATTTATCCGCTGCGAGCAGGTCTAGCTTCTAGGTAGAGCGTGTCCCGAAACGGGCAGCACTACTCTCCTAGCTTGAAGGCGACCCGCCCATTACCTATCAAGGAAGTGTCGACTTCTTGTTCTTGGACGCGGAAGGGGTCTTGAACAGGTGTATGTGGCAAGGGATAGTCGTCTCGTTCACTACCTACTGAAGTTCCTCCGGAACCATTGTTACGCCGCGGATATCTACCTCCGCCTCTACCTCTAATGGGCCTGATACTACCTAAACTGGTCAGGCCTCCTCTACTCAACCCTCTGGCGAAAGACGAACGTGACGGAGCTGATCTCAATGCATTAACGTAAGTGTTACTATAATACGCCATACAACCATTTATCAAAACCCGTTTACTCCAGGAATAGAGGAAGGAAACACAACTACACTGCCGTGACCCAAGCCTATATGTGTTAACCCATAGTCCGGGAATGGGTTTTTGGCATTTTTTGACCCCTGAAAATGAAAAAAATCATAACTCATAGACCACAACTCCAAATACCCCCAACCAAGGTGCTAGGAATATCTACACTTCAAGAGCTTTCAGAATATGCAATAATATCATGAGTTTATAAAGTGGTTTGCAAGATATTTAATGTCAAACTTGGCCAAAAGACGATCATTTTCAGGCAAGGGAAATCCCCTTAGTAGTTTACCCCTGCAGGGAGGGTTCTAAAAAATTATTCTGGGGTTGGACAATGTTAATAGATAGTGCCACCATGCTTTCCTTGGGTCAGACCGCACGGATAGCCCATCTGACCTATATAATGCGCTCACTTACGTGTGTGGGTTACGCACGCGTAAGCAGCCATCCATGAAATGCCACACAGTGATGCATTGTATACAGCCACATAGGACTGTCAAAAGTGCTGGGAAACAAAGAAGTGCTAAACCAGCACGTACTAACGGAATGGCATCCTCCAAAGAAACACCACAAACTGAGCAGATTTGGGGCTAATAGCACTCATACAGCAGGCATGGAAACCTGCTGCAAGAGGCACTGATGGCACTCGTGTAAAATCGATGCATAAACGACAGATTCCCGTGCAAACGACATGCAAACACGTCGCCGTACCTGGCTTGATCACGACCTTTCCGGGTTCTGCTGGTCGGGACCCTCATCATATCTCACACTGGCTAATGCTTTCCAGGCATAGGCCGCCATAGCCGCATAGTGAATGCATCCGACATGATTACCAGGTTGATGTTCTGTGCAAAGATTACCTATAAACGCATCCGAATTCACAGGGACGCTGCTGCGGATGTCCCGTACCAAAACTGGGTGCTCGGGCTGGCGCAGACTGCCGGGCCATAAGAAGAAAATCGAAATATGGCATGCCATTACTCATCTGGTACTGACGACCAAGAAAGCAGTAATTTCCTACCTGTATTTTACCAATGCCATCCCATCTGGCCACCCCTGACCTACGAAAATCACGCATCATCATTCTGAGCAACATTCTGAACCATTGCAAGCCTCGAGACGCAAAATTTCCTTGATAACGGCACGCTAGCAGCCATATCTCGTTACGCGCGCGCGCGAGTGAAAATTTCCCGCCAAAGTCACGTGATTAATTAATTAATTAATTAAACTCGTGCTCCCGTTGGGGAGTCACGGAGCACCGAAGTGCTTTTAATCCCTGTGTGTGCACTACAGGAGAAAGGGCAGAGACCCCCAGTCTCCTTCATGCCAAAGGCATGCCACAGCTGCAATCGGGCGCGGCTAGCTAAACGTGGTAAAGTAGCTAAAAGTGGGGGTAGCTAAAAGTGGTAAAGTCACGTGATACTGTCTCAATACACGTTGTATTTACCAGGCTATGGCGAATATTACCCCCAAACCTATGCATCACCTTCGTCCTTAAGTGTTCCCAGACCCACCGGACCACTGACATCCGTCACAGGTGGCGCGGCGCTCCGGGAATTGAGCGCCGCGCCACCGGGGGTCAAACAGTTCGATATATCGAACTGTTTCCGGACTATGGGTTAATTCATTTAACACACGCCGAGTGCACACACAAAGGGTAGAACGCGCATAAATGGTCACCAACGGTCCAACACGCTCGGGCCGACATGGCCCTCGCCTACAGATGCACGCTGGTCCACTACATCTACTGATGCACGCTGGTCCACTACATTCTACCACAGGATAAGGACCACTAGTAAAGTACGCGGCGCGGCGCCCAACGGCACCCAATGTACCACAGTACTGTTACGAGGACAATAATGTCCCGGTAGGAGCCTAAACGTAAACCTAGGGACAACCGAGGCAAAAGACCTAATTTACGTCCGTAACTACAACGAATTGTTACGCGACGTAACAAACAACAACAACAACAACAACAACAACAACAACAACAACAACAACAACAACAACAACAACAACAACAACAACAACAACAACAACAACAACAACAACAACAACAACAACAACAACAACACAACAACAACAACAACAACAACAACAACAA
>RPFO01000090.1:17500-42500 GCA_009746045.1 Mesostigma viride | reverse complement strand
CAAGACGGCCGCCCAGATCTACAAGCTGGTGTGCCAGCATAAACCCCCCGCAGCGCTGGAGGCCATCGAGAACCCGGACATCAAGGCAATCGTGAAGATGTGCATCAGCCCCAGCCCCGACGACCGCATGTCGGCGGCGCAGATGCTCCAGCTGGACTTCTTCCGCGAGATGCCCGTCCCCGGCGCGGTGGTGGCGGGTGGGAGCACCAAATACCAGGTCAAGGCGGACAGCTCGGTTGAGGACAGTGTGATCAAGATGCACCTGCGCTACCTGAACAAAGACGGAAAGTACAAGAACGCCAACTTCTGCTTCGACCTGCGCGAGGACACGGCCAACGGTATCGCCGAGGAGATGATGGAGTGCTTGGAACTGGATGCTCGCGACGCCCCCGAGGTCGCCCGGCTGATCGACAACTGCGTCCACGACGTGGCGAACAGCAAGAATGATCGCGCGGCGCTCCTCAAGCGCAACTCGTCGTCGCTGCATGACCTCGTCCACCTGGCGTCCGCGACCAAGTCTGCCCCTGGCGTGTTTGTCGAGGATGCGGTCCAGCAAGGCCTGCTGCGCGTGCGGGTCACCGCGCACGACCGCAAGAACCTGCTCATGGAGATCACGATGGCCCTCTCCAAGCTGCCCATCGCGGTCAAGAGCGCCGCGATCAACACAGGCGACGATGGCATGGTCACGGACGTGTTCGAGATCAGCGTTGAGGCAGGGCATGAGCTGCGCAAGCAGGCGATCAAGGAGCACCTGGAGGGCGAGCTCAAGCTGTGAAGGGGGGGGGGGGGGGGGGGGGGAGCGTTCCTGACCTCAAAGGAGGCTGTATGAGCTCAAGCGGTAACAGCATCCTCGATCAAGTCTGTCGTGAGCTCGACCTGTGAGGGGCGGGGGCGTGAAGAGGAAATGTAACGGGGGCTAGCACCATCATGGAGCATCTTGAGGCTGTGAGGCAGGAGGCGCTGGTGAGGGGGAGCGGTCTCAGGGGAGGCTGAATGAAGCTCAACCTGTGAGGAGGGGGGTGGGGGGGGGGAGAGATGTGACGGGGCCTAGCACACGCGAGATGTGGGATTGCCCAGGGGGAGGGGGCGGGGGCGCACAGTTGAGCTTGAGCGGTGTGGTGATTGGGGGGGGAAGCACTGCAGAGGAGGTCTTGGCAGCTATTACGACGGCAGCTATCACCTCAATGGTGGAGAGTGGTGTGACGTTGGGAGGTCGAAAGGGGAGGTGGAACCCTTGAGCTCAAGGGAGGAAGGGGTGGAATGGGGCGGCGGTTTTGGGGCATTCGATGCAAGGATCCGTTTGGGGGCGTCGTGGCCCTTAAAGCTATGAGGGGTTGTGGCATCTCGATGGATGGGGTGCTGTTGCCTACGGCTCTGCCGCCTGGGCACCGTATGGGTGCACAGCATTTCTGTACATCCTGGGCACCAGGCTGGGCGAGGGCTACCCTTCTCTCTAGTTCTGCCGTCCGCCCCCACGCTACCGTGAGCTGATGCATGCTACACGGGGGGGGGGGGGGGGGGGGGCGGGGGCGGTTGTCCGGTGACCCCTAGGTCGCGAGTGGTAGATAGCCATGCAACTCGGTTGCATCATCCTTATCAACGCGGTTGCATAATCCTTATCAACGCTCCGTCGCCCGCAGCGAGAACGGAAGCCAGACCGCCAGTCGTTGCTCGCGCGCGTTCTTGCCAGGTGGCATTACAGCTTCGCCAGGCAACCTCTTTGTTGCACCCACAGGCGCGCTCCGGGTGGATCCGGGCCAGGGACGGGCTGTGTTGGGCCCGGGTGCGGGCCACATTAGAGCCGGGTTCGGGCCACATTAGGCCCGTGGTTAGCCTGACCCTGGCTGGGGGGGGGCTATTGGGAGGGCTATCCGGGCCGTCGCCATGCGGGCGCATGGACACACGCATGGCCTGGTCGTTGCTGTGCATGCGTGCGTGGGAAGCTTGGCTGACGGAATCCAGTTAGCGGCAGGGACCTCCCCGGGCATGGGTAGGAGTGCAGACGGGAGGACAAGCCACGGGGTTGTGGAAGTGTTGGAAGAGCAGCTTGCGCACTTGCCCTACAGGACACTGTTGCTCTGTTTGCCACTCGGCGACGTCGCGCCATGTCGTGGTGCCTGCCTTGTGACGGCCACGTTGTTGTGCCGACGTTGTTGCGCTGACGTTGTTGCGCCGACGTTGTTGCGCCGACGTTGTTGCGCCGACGGCCGCGTTGGTCTGGTGCGCTGCGGGGGGGGCTTGGATCCCGCCCTGGCCATGTGTCCACAGCAACCCTGGGGGGGCATCGCCAGGGTGAGCTGAGCCGCGGGGCGGTGGGGGGCGAGCTGGTCGGCGAAGGTCATCCCACACCCACGCGTTGGTGTTCACCGCATAAGCGGGGGCAGAAACTCGGTACGCTGTCATCCGCGGGATAGGAAGGATGTTCTGCCAAATATATAGCCACACTCTTCTGGCTGTATATGCCAGCCACGCTCTTTGGGCCCTGGGGTTACCAGTCTCCAGCCATCCATATATCCGGCCAGGTCTCAATTAGGTAACTCATTCATTATTTGATTCATTACTGTCTCCGGTCAGCGCACGCATGCCACCCCTGGAGACGGCCCCCGCGACCGCCGGGTGCCCTCGACCGCGGTTTCCAGGGCCCAGTATGCCATGTCCCGTCTACCCGGGCAAAGGGTGCCATGTCCCTGTCCCCTCTACCCGGAGCTGGCCCCCAATCGGCCGGACCGCAGCAGAGCGTTGGGCACCCATTCAAATGTGCATCGCGGGAACTGGGAGGGCTTGCAATTGCTTGCATGGCAGGCTTGCCTGGCAGGACATGGGAGGGGAGATGGCCGGGCATGCCGGGGGGGGGCGAGGGGGCAGGATTGCGGCGAGCTGATTGACTGTCATTCGGCCCTTGCTGGGCGTGGCCAGGGAGGGAGGGGAATGGCCGGGCATCCGTGGGGGGCGGGACGGTGGCATGCTCACAGGACGTAAACACGGGGTTGATGTGGCGCTGTCGGCTGATCGTCACCCCTTGGATGGCCGGTGTGGTTGACAACATTGCGGGGCATCCCTGCACTGGTGGCGCCTAACTGCTATGTCGACCGGCCCCCGTTAAGTGCCCTCCTTGTGGTAGCCCTCCGCATGGCTTCCCTCCGCATGGGTGCCCTCGATTCCCTAGCTCTCAAGATCATCTCACGGATTGTGCGCCGTGTGCCCTCTTGAACGGTCGGCCCCGCGTGGCTGTGAGGGAGGGCACGCGGCGTCGAAGATCCGTGAGGGCACCCAGCATTGATCCCCCCGGGTATGCAACGATGCGCGCAAGAAACCAGCAGCCGCCTCGCTCGCATGACCCCCCAAGTCATGGTGGCTAGATGCGAGCAAGTTGCCGGGGGTGGGGCGGGGAGGGGCCGGCTGGTTGGCCACTGCCCACCTCCCATCTGACAGCTCTCAACGGAGGCTGGAGAGTGGCTTAGTCGGAATGCCTGATGATGTCTGCACACTAGAGGGCGCACCGCACAGGGCTGGGCATACAAGGGTGCTGGGGGGATGGTCCCCACTGGGGTGTGCTCTCTGGGAGCATGACCTGCGGTTGTCTCATTGGATAGCCCGCAGTGGCCCTGGCACCTGACGTGTCGGATTCGTGATCGAGCAAGTATGCGGCATGGACGTGCAGTAGGCTCGTGTAACCTCCCTGTGCTGAATGGGCGACGCATGAGCTCGCCTGTGCTGCGTGACGTGCGATGGGAATACTCAATGTCCTATGCAGCAATCGGCGGGCAATGCACGAGGCAACCAGCATGTCGGGCAGTGCTGTTGTGTGGTCGTGACAAGACGGGCATTGCGCCCGCGCACATGCCTGCCAGCGGCTTGACACGCCCTGTGTGCCGTTGCCGGTAAGAAGGATAGTGTCTGGTAGGCTAGATTGGGGGATATAAGCCTTGGGCATTTTGTTCCTGCTTTGTGGCTGGGTTAGCTCTACTGCCACAGTTGGTGTAGTCACCTTCCTTTGCCCTCCAGCAATGTGCTTGAAGGCACTCCCTGCTTTGTCGGCACTAACTGGTTCGGTATGGCAAACGTGAGTGTGTTGAATGGCGGTAAGTATGTGAGACACCCGGGCAGCGCTCATGCGTTGCGTTGCATAGCCTGCTTGTTTGTGGACACCAAGGGCTGCTTTTGCCTTCTGCTAGAGATTTTGGTGCAGACAGGGCACATGGATCATTGCTTTCTGTTTAGGTTAATTGCTATTTTCCCATCACTGGATTGTCAATGTTATAGAATTTGTTAGAAATGAATCCGCCCAAAGATTAATAAATTAGTCTACACTTAGACTGCACCGCAGTCCCGTGTTAATTAATTAATTAATTAATTAATTAATTAATTAATTAATTAATTAATTAATTAATTAGACTGCATATGCACGCGAGCATAAATCCTCAGTGAGATGGAAATGGAATGGAATGGGTGTCTATCTAGCCTCTAAGTATGTATGTATCTGCGTGTCTATTTTTATCTAGCCTCTAGTTGTTGCAAGTTTGTGTGTGCCACGGCCCGAATCACTATGTTTACCGAATATTTGGTAACACATGTCAAGACGGCCACAAACACATGTCAGGGTCAAGACGGCCACTAGGGGCTTGCATCGATCTATAACTAGATTGAATAGAGCCGGTAGGATAGTTTGCCTCCCTCCCGCCCTCCCTCCCTCCCTCAGCTTCTCGTCCCAAGGTCCTAGTGCCGGCCTGCAGCCTGCTTAGCCTGGCCGTCACCTCCTCGAACGTGGAGCGGGCCGGCCAAGGCCAAACGCTGCAATGGTCCCCGCACCTTTCGTATCCAACTGCATGCGGACATGGGGGGCCTCGGCCTCTCCGTGATCTGGATCGAAAAAGATGCATGCAGAATTAACTAGCTAGTATCAAAGAGACAACCAGCGCAGGCCAGAAATCGGGAGAGTATGGCATCAGGTTGTGGAGGTTAACAAGCCTCCCCTGGTAGGGGAGGGGCGCATCACCCGTCACGGGTGCAATCGTGTCAACCAGGGCCCTGCCCCCTAGATGAGTACCTGTTAGAACAGTAGACATTTTCGTATATCTCGAGGGTTTAAAAATGCTCCGCGGCTCCCCAACGGGACCGCGTGTAATTAATTAATTAATTGATTAATGCTACAGGTGGTAACAGGCAAACGGGGATAGGATGCCCCATAGGGAGGGCCTAGATAGATGTTGTAGTTAGAATGCTGTTAGATAGATGTAGTATGTAGCCAATGTAGATAGATTAGACCGGTAGAAAGTTTGCACCCATCCATCCATCCATCCATCGGGGTTAATGCTCCGTGACTACCCAACGGGAGCACGAGTCTAATTAATTAATTAATAGGGAGGGACATCCATTTCCCTGAGTGCCCAGGCCTACTTGGCGAAAAACCCACACCATATCGACAGCAGCATCAGACACACGCTCGACAAAGGGGAAATGGATTGTACTCCCCTACATGCCCTGGTTTCTTACTTGCGTCGCGCTCCGCACGACCTTTGTGTGGTTTCCGAGCAAAACAAAGGGATCACATGGGCATGCCCATTGGTGGCGGTGCCTGATGTCAGTGCACGCCTGCTTGGGAAGCCATGGCCGCCAGGAAGAGAGTAAGGAACTCAGGGACATCGGACAGGTGCTGCTGTTGCCTATTGGCGTCTCAGTTTCACGTAATAAAACACACAAAGGCAGGACTTCTGGGAAGCTTGCCTCCACCCGGCATGGGATGGGTGAATGGGCTCATGGATGCCTGCGCCAATAAAACAAACAGAGATAGAAGGCCTGTTTTGCATGGGCTTGCCAGCATGGTGCCGTGCCGGCCTTCCCTACAGGCTCTGGGGTCTTCCCACAGAGGCATTCCGTTGAAGGTTTCCATCCAATGGTAGATAGGGTATTTCACAAAGGCGCTCTCCCACGTAGATAGGGTATTTCACAAAGGCGCTCTCCCACGCTGGGCCGACTGCCGGGGAGTTGAGCTGAAGCATCGAGCGTCGCATCTAGGTGCAAGCTTGCTTTGCTTGACCTTGCCCCGGTGCGTACTCGGGGATCCTCATGCAGAGGCATGTCCGTAAATTACTACTTTTATCGTAAATGACTTGATGATCAAGCCTTGCCTCATTGGGCTGGCCAAGCGCCCCCTCACGTTGCGATCGACAGCCAGACCATGTCGCAAGGCACTGGGCGCTGGGCGGCTCATCGTTGTCTCGGAACCCGTGGTCATCATGACTCGCTAATTGATCGTCAATCCATCCCGCGTGGCTGCCGTGCTAGTTCACCATCCAGCGTTGCGTAGTCGTCGCGCCTGGTACTTGTCAAGCACGGTGCCCCTGATTCGCTACGCAATAGGAGGCTTGTCCTTGAAGCCTCACTAACTCATCATCCATCGCTGTGCCACAACGACCACCCCGCGCCGCTAATAATGCGCTCCGACGCTTGGCGCCGCCTTGCTAACTGCTGGGCGGGCCCGTGACCAGACAGATGTTGTGCCCTCGCTGCACGCCCACACGCCTGTCGATGGCCCATGATGTCACCCTCAGGCATTGTGCCATGACTTGGCTACGCGCTGGGAGGCTCGTCCAGCTGCAGCTTCCTCTGCTCCATCTTCCAGTACTCGCAGTTGGACACCAGGTTGGCCAGCAGCGGCGCCGACTTGGGGAAGGCCTGATGAGCGAGGGACAGCGGGCGACAGCACGAGGGCGACATCAACAAGGACAAGGACAAGGAGGACAACAACAACGTGGACAAGAACACCGAGGAGGACAGCAACAACGTGGACAAGTACACCGAGGAGGACAAGGAGGACAACAGCAGGGACGATCTCAGCAAGACGTCCAACCGAGACGAAAGGGGATGCAGGGTTACCTTCTGTACAGCTAAACCTAATTTTTATTCATAATGGATGATGATGATGATGCCGCCGCCGCCGCCGCCGAGGAGGAGGAGGAGGAGGAGGAGGAGGAGGAGGAGGAGGAGGAGGAGGAGGAGGAGGAGGAGGAGGAGGAGGAGGAGGAGGAGGAGGAGGAGGAGGAGGAGGAGGAGGAGGAGGAGGAGGAGGAGGAGGAGGAGGGAGGAGGAGGAGGAGGAGGAGGAGGAGGAGGAGGAGGGAGGAGGAGGAGGAGGAGGAGGAGGAGGAGGAGGGCGAGGGCGAGGGCGAGCGCGAGGGCGAGCGCGAGGGCGAGGCGAGGGCGAGGGCGAGGGCGAGGGCGAGGGCGAGGGCGAGGGCGAGGGCGAGGGCGAGGGCGAGGGCGAGGGCGAGGGCGAGGGCGAGGGCGAGGGCGAGGGCGAGGGCGAGGGCGAGGGCGAGGGCGAGGGCGAGGGCGAGGGCGAGGGCGAGGGCGAGGGCGAGGGCGAGGGCGAGGGCGAGGGCGAGGGCGAGGGCGAGGGCGAGGGCGAGGGCGAGGGCGAGGGCGAGGGCGAGGGCGAGGGCGAGGGCGAGGGCGAGGGCGAGGGCGAGGGCGAGGGCGAGGGCGAGGGCGAGGGCGAGGGCGAGGGCGAGGGCGAGGGCGAGGGCGAGGGCGAGGGCGAGGGCGAGGGCGAGGGCGAGGGCGAGGGCGAGGGCGAGGGCGAGGGCGAGGGCGAGGGCGAGGGCGAGGGCGAGGGCGAGGGCGAGGGCGAGGGCGAGGGCGAGGGCGAGGGCGAGGGCGAGGGCGAGGGCGAGGGCGAGGGCGAGGGCGAGGGCGAGGGCGAGGGCGAGGGCGAGGGCGAGGGCGAGGGCGAGGGCGAGGGCGAGGGCGAGGGCGAGGGCGAGGGCGAGGGCGAGGGCGAGGGCGAGGGCGAGGGCGAGGGCGATGGCGATGGCGATGGCGATGGCGATGGCGATGGCGATGGCGATGGCGATGGCGAGGGCGAGGGCGATGGCGATGGCGATGGCGATGGCGATGGCGATGGCGATGGCGATGGCGATGGCGATGGCGATGGCGATGGCGATGGCGATGGCGATGGCGATGACGATGACGATGACGATGACGATGACGATGACGATGAGGATGACGATGACGATAAAAATAATAAACACCTGTGGTAGCCTCGCGCAGCTCTACTATCTTGGTATTTTTGACTCCTGTGTTCCGTGATAAAGTCCATACATGATCCTCCTTATGCTGACATACCAGGTGAACAAGATTCAACCAGGAGTGGTCGATCGTGGTACATCAGTAAAAATCCGATATCAGGCATGGATGGTTGACGGGCACTCCACAGGTCCCTACTCCCCAGCAGTACTCCGATAGACTTTGGCTGTATTAGGCATGCCTAATGAAAGTACTCCGATAGACTTTGGCTGTAATAGGCATGCCTAATGAAAGTACTCCGATAGACTTTGGCTGTAATAGGCATGCCTAATGAAAGTACTCCGATAGACTTTGGCTGTAAAAGGCATGCCTAATGAAAGTACTCCGATAGACTTTGGCTGTAATAGGCATGCCTAATGAAAGTACTCCGATAGACTTTGGCTGTAATAGGCATGCCTAATGAATGACATTCCTTTCCCAGCCCTAGAGGTATTCAGCAAGACCGCAATGTCCCTTCCAACCCTGGCACAACCCAAGATTCCATACAAAGACGATCGCAACCATCTATCGCCACGCGCACACGCACGCTCGATTACCTTGACCCATCCGCCACCACGCACACACCAACACCCAGGGCTTTACAAGGATATAAGTACGAGGCACACTTGGCACAACAAGCATCCAAAGGCTTGACCCAGGCCTCCACGAGCGGGAACAGACAAGGACACAGGGCTTGCGATGACCATTCCATTCCATGCCATTCCATGTAGGCTGTGGATGTGGGAGGACTGTACCTTGACCCAGGCCTCCACAAGGGGAAGCACGACGAAGTGGAAGAAGCCGTGCTGCATGTTTTATGAGGCGCAAGAGAGGTCGGCAAAAGGCCGCGGGTGGTGTCATACGACAGGCGAATAAGGGCACAGTTACATGCAGCTGATGTTGCTGAAACCAGGAACACCGCAAGCAAGCTGGGACCGTTGATCCACATGAGCGCGCCTGAGCGGGGCGCGCTCGCAACCTTCATGCCACCATTAAAAAAAACAGACTCTATCTACGCAGGCAAATGCCTTGGTCACGGAAAAAGATGCTCAAAGAGACACCCGAATCTGGAACCCGCCAAATTCCAAAAAGAGGCGAGCAAGGATGGCATGTGTATAGATAATGGCACAGGAGCTTGAATACCTATAGAGGTACATGGTTTAATTATACAAGGATGGGCATGCATACATGGGCAGTAGTTGCCCAATGGGAAGGTGACAGCCTCCTTTGCTACGAGCAGGGGGGTATATCATTAACAGGGCCTACATAACATTTACAGGGCCTATATAAGTCCAGAGCACATTAGTCAAGAACGGGCGCCTACCTGCAACGGCATGCAGTGGTTTAAAGATACCGAGGCACATACCTGCGCCTTGGGCACGCAGTTGTTATTGCGGTCCATGAACGGTGAGATAGGCAACTCCGCCGCTCGTTCGGCATCTCCCTGCGCGTAAAACTCCTCAATGATGAGCCCCGTCCAGACCTTGTGGAGGGGCAGCGACTTGCACGTGTGCCTGGGGGCATGCCAGGGAGGGTGACGGCGCCAAGCAGGGTGAAAAAATATGTCCGGGGACGCGTCAGTTGCGGTTAGAGGCAATGACGACTCCCTCATTCGTGGCGACGGTAATCAGTTTCTGAATTGAATCGTCTATCAACACCCTTTTGCGCTGCCTTACGTCACCAACTGTCCATCCCAAAACATTGGCAGACTCACTCGCAGGTGATTTTTCAATACAGCTTCACAGCCGCGGCTGTAGGCAAACCCAGGCTCCACCCAGGCCAATGAGGTGATACCTGTCTCAACACGCCTCCGCGCTTCCCCTCCTGCCACCTCCCACCACATCCCCTTGACCGGGCCCACTCTTCACATGCACCCGCGCTGCTCCCCCTTGCAACGCAACGACCTTGATGAACCGTTACTGTGATTAAGATATCATGCACGTGTGCTACCATCCCCCCCCACTCACCCCAGGTCAACAATCTTGATGGCCTGTGCCTTTTTCTAATTAGCCACAAAACCACAGTTACTCGGCAACCCACCCCAGATCGGCGATCTTGATGGCCATGCGCAGCAGCAGCAGCCGGTCGGTCTCACTCTCCTTGTCCCACGGCTTGTCCTGCAGGTTGAGCAGCCGGCTCTTGAACGCGTCCAGCAGCGCGAAGTGGCGCTTGAGATCCGTCGCGAGCACCATCTGGGGAGCACACAGGAGGGCGTGGAGAAAGGGGCGACAAAGGGGGAAACATAACAAGGCACCATCGGGTGAGTGAAGATTTGAAGATTTGTGCACGTGGAAAGGGTGGGGAGAGACAACGAGGGCAGAGGAGAGAAAGGGGGGTGACATGTGCAGGCGGGCAGCAGAAACTTCGGTCCACAAGTCAGACACGACAAGCAACGATCCGGGGTCAGACACACGACACGCAACGACGGGGGGCAGACACACGAGAAGCAACGACGGGGGCCAGACACACGAGAGGAACAATCGCGGGATTTGCCGATGGCCGGGCAGATGGGGCCATGGCATTTGTGTGGCTAAGTGTTTGTGCGAGGCTCGTGCTGATCCTGACCGCATGCGTCGTTTCTGTGATGCTCCGAATTCACGTGACACCGGTGGGCATGCTGGAAAGGCTGCGTCCAGGAAATACAGGGCCATGGGACACTGCCCACCACGCTTGTGACACAGTGGGCGCCCATAAGATGCGCATGCGCTTGCAGGTCATGCTCTGTTCTGTCTCCGCGTTTCTAGCAATTTGCTCCACCACGTTGCATCCACAGGGCCACATCGAAGCTAACACGAAAAATATGTTCATGCAACTGCAAGTGGCGCATGCCAGCACAGGACACCTAACCTCTCAAGCAGAAAATCTGGACATCAGCCCGCGTCAACTGACACCCACCATGCATGCGCCGACCCCACCGTACTGCTGAAAAACACTTTTAATAACTGAATTTGACGTAAACTGGCACCCGCCACGCACCTCAATTACGATGTGTCGGAACTCTGCGAAGGATGTCGCGCCGAGGGGCTTGAGGAAGTTGCACGTGTCGTTGCGCAGGAGCATGAACGCTTCGCTCAGGTGGTAGTTCTGCGGGCAAGCCAGCATAGCAAGCATCAACAGGTCATGTTTGCTGAGACATGAGCATTATGAATGCCCTGATACGATGGCAGCTCTGCGGGCAAGTCCCCGCAAGAAGCAAAGCAGGCCAGGCAAAGTAAACAGGTGGCTTCTAAGGCAAGGAGAAAGGATGCCTAGAGGAGAGAGATACAATGACAGACACGAAGTGAATCGCGCCACAACATTAACCCAACACATCCTATCTAAAGCAATGATAAGCTCAGTGGTCTTAAAACGAACGACAAAGACAATCCCATCACAGACATAGACAAAGACAATCCCATCACGCCACGGCCCACCTCCAGAATCGAATGGTCGTTGTAGCGGAGCGCCAGCTCCCCCCCTGTTCGCTGTATAAAGTCGTTGTTCACCCCTGGGTGCTTGTAGTCATGGATAAGCGCCGCAGAGATGGCCGCCAGCTCATCGATGCGGCGCAGATGCTGGGTCACGCCACTCTCCACCAGCAGGTGGTACAGGCTGCCGGTCACGTCCGCGATGTGCGCGGCCGAGTGGTAAAAAGCATCCAGTGCCATGCCCCTGGTGTGGGGCCAAGTGGGTCAAAAGGCCATGACAAGTAGGACACGGCGACAAGCAAGGCTATGTGAGAAACACGCACACATTGAAAGGGCCAAGTTGAAGGGGCCATGTTGAAGGGGCCAAGTTGAAGGGGCCACGTTGAAGGGGCCAAGTTGAAGGGGCCACGTTGAAAAGGCCAACTTTAGGGGGCCCAGCCAGAGAGAAGGTAATGTGAAAGAGAATTATTAGTATGCTTGACACAGTGCCAAGTCGCACGCCTCGCAAGCTCCTCCCCTCATCATTCTGTGGCCATCCCAAGGTACTGCGCCATGGCATACACTTCCCACGGCATCGCGAACCAATCCCATAGCGACCCCATTCATGGTGGCAAGTGGCAACACGGGGAGCATCCCAAGAGGATATGGCAGGTCCGACCCGTCCATACTCAGGCGTGATGGTCAGAACTTGTATTGACAGGACCTGCCTGTCGGAACGCCACGGGACACCAGCATTAGCTCGCCCATACCACGCTCCTGTGTCGACCCCATGAGCTGGTCGTTAGGCGGACCACCGCCATGTTGCCGCTACACATACTCCGTTACACTAGTACATATCTATACAATAATGCATTACCTACTCCACAACCTGACCCGCTGTACATATTCTACCACAACATACTCTACCGCAACGTACTCCGCATTACCTGCTCTATCCCAGTGCCAGACGCCGGTACTTACTCCTCTGGCTGCGACAGACCCCACACAAGCCAGTTCGATGGCATTACCACAGTTTGCTGCCATCTACGCTCCTGGTAGTCTTGGTGCCGCGCGCAAGCAATCACTCCTCCAGCCCCAGCAACAACGGCACGAGCACGTCCTTGCAACGACCACGCACCCGCATACGGCTATCTACCCATCGACTATCAACCCATGGACCCCACCTCATGGCAGCCCTAGCATGAACGCGAGCATGACTCACTCCTCCCGCTCCCGCAAGGAGCGCATGAGGCGCATTCTGTTACCACAGATTGCTGCGATCGGATCCTTCCGCTACATATGTTCTACCCTCCTATCACTGTGCCTACGCCAGCACTCACTCCTCCAGCTCCAGCAAGAAGCGCACGAGGCGGTCCTTGGGCAGGTGGTACGTGCGCGTCAGCCCTGACGCGTGCAGCGCGCAGTAGCCCACGAACAAGATCGGCCGCTGGCCGCTCGCCTTGGCCAGCGCCAGCGTGTCCAGCTCCCAAGAGCCCAGCTTCCCCAGCTCCTCCACCAGCTCGCCACAGATGACGATCTCCGGGTCGTACGTCTCTGTCAACGGGGCCCTGTCCCCCATGGACACGGATGCGTCGGAAATTCGCTTCTTGGTCGCGACCGCGAGGCACCGCCGGCTGCTCCCGTCCTTCTCCGTGTGGTGACTCTGGCTCCTGCCCCAGTGCTCCCCGAGCCGCGCGCATGCCGTCTCCACGTCCTGCAGGCTCTGGGTCACCACCTGGTCGGACGCCGCAAAGTCCATGGTCATCCAGGTGTGCTCCCCGGGAGGGTGCGACCCATGGGAGGACGCGTCCTGCTCCGACCACGCGGGGGAGTCGAGCGAGGGCCGCTGGTTCTGGTTTCGGCCGCGGATGCGCGTGGTCAGGTGGGTCAGCCCCGATGGCCGCTTCTTGGGCGCGCCCGCATTGGTCAACGAGAAGAGCCAGGAGCCGGTCTCTTGGTCCACCACCGTGTGGTCCTTGTCGTTCTATAAGAGGGGGGGGGAAGGGGGGGATGATATTTTGGATAGCGCAAGATTGGGTGGAGCAGCCGATATATAAATGAGATGTCCTTGTCGTTCTTAGGGGGAGGGGGGGGAGGGGGATCGGAGCAAACCTCGTGAGACGGAAGATCTCGTCGATTAGACAAAAGGGTCGAGGCCAGGCGACATGCAGGGGAAGGGGTGAGGTGAAGAAAACGGGAGAAAAGCGAACATAGAAAGAAGTAGGTGGCATGCAAGGGACAGGGTGGGATGAGAGGAGCCGGTGGCAGAGAGACTGCAGGGGAGGGGGGCAGGGGGCTGCTGAGTGGGCATGGGCATGAACATAGGGGCGTGACTGCAGCGGACGTGGTGGATGGGGGATGGGTGCGAGAGCGTGTGGGGCCAGACTGGGCATGAACAAGGGGATTACCAGGAGGGCATAGGGGAGGACCACGAGTGGGAGGACGATGGGGGGGAGGAGTGGGGGGCAGCAAGGACCTAATGGCCCAATGCCCCCCCCATGCAACGTGCTTAACAAGCGCAGCTTGGTAGACACTAACTATAGTGACCTATTGCGTCGCCGGCATGCCATATTCTACCCACGGGACAGACAAGGGAACCGACCTCATGGGCGGCCTGCCCCACCCACCGGCATCCTGTTCAAAATCCTGTGAACAGTCACTGTAGCGACCCTTGAGTAGTGTTCAGAAACTGCGGCGAGAGTATGTAGCGAGCCATGCAACCATGCTATTCCTTGACAGACAGACACAGGTGCCCCACCTGCGTGGTTCTCAGGAACTGCGGCTTGTGCACCCAATAATGAAGAAGGGGCACACCCTATTGAAACCATGGGCATTGGGAGCCCCACCTGCGTGGTTCTCAGGAACTGCGGCTTGTGCACCCAATAATGAACAAGGGGCACACCCTATTTGAACCATGGGCATTGGGAGCCTCACCTGCATGGTTCTCAGGAACTGCGGCTTGTGCATGTCATCCGCGTTGATGAGCTCCTGCATCTGCGCGACCTGCTGCTGCGTCAGCGCCCGCCCCGCCTGCAGCGTGCGGATCATCGCGTGAAGCTTCTCGCTTGCGGTGCCCATGTCCACGTTCGACCAACTGCCGTCATCCCCCTCCCGGTCCTTTCGGCGCAGTTTCAGGCGCAACATCTGGAATGTGTGCCAGAGGCGAGGGCGTAGCCACATTCATCATGACCGCGGTATCCCTTGGCGTGCTGTGAGTTCATAAGATATTCACACCCGATCTATTCTTAATTGACCATTAAGTGATAATCGTGGTTATACTTTAGGGGAGCAATGGTATGAAAAGTGTCAACCTGCTCAGGGATTCATGATGACCAGCTGGCAATTGGGCGCAGATGCGAGGCAGTTTCATCGTGAGTGCTTTACTAGGCTACGGGGAGATGAGGAGAAAGAGAAGCCCTTGTCTGACGGCCGTACATCCTTCCGGTTGAATACACACGACATGAAGGCCTTCCTAGGGTGTGCCGCTTTCTTATGCCAAACGAGAGCAGAGACTACGTGCGTCGGCTGCAGGCAACCCTCAGCTTGCTCCGGTCAGGCGGGCCGCTGCAGTAGAGCCCTCTTGGATGCTTGCACGAAAGCCCTGCACTACAGCCCTGTTGTATGCTTGCAACCACCAGCCACGGCCCACCGCTTCTGGTCACCCTGACCTCGCTTCTGCTTGCTTACGACACGGACACTAGCCCTGCTGCGTGCTGGCAACGGCAACCCTTTGGTTACCGACTCTGCCAGCGCCTCTCTTCTTGTTCTAGGTTGGGTGCAACACTGTACCTAGTGTACACAGTCCTCTCGTGCGCTTACTTCTGGCAGCCCTCACCTCGTTCTGGTTGGCGACAATGCTGAACGTGTTGGTAAGCTGGGTGGTGGACGCGAGGATGCCGATGACCCCGCCCACAAACATGCCCAGGACCACGAATGTCGTCACGCGGACAGACGTGCGGCGCGCGTCGTCGATGTGGCCCCTAAACACGTCCGTGGGGACCGCCAGGAACGCCAGCAGCGTGAGACCGTGGTGGGTGATCGGCTGGCTGTTAACGTAATAGTGGCCGTGGCCCGGGATCTCGATGCGGGACTCCTGGAAGTGGACGAACAGCTGCGACCCGTATGTGTCGTTCATGTGCCTGGAAATGGGAGGGGGCGGTGGGGGGGCGATTTCGGGGGGAAAGGGGAAGAGGGAGGGGGGGAGGAGGGGCAAGAGGGGCGGTGGGGGAAGCGGGAGCAGGGGAAAGGGGGAGAGGGGGAAGAAAATGAGGGTAGGTAGGTGTTAATCCACCAACCAACCACGTGCCACGAGGCGCCGCTCACCCTACGCATCACACTGACCCTTACTATACGTAAACAAGGTAAAAGACGGCAGACCAGGTCAGGAGCACTGACGTGGGAGGGGACTACTGGGGACTACTCGATGCTATCATCCCACCACCACATGCACTGCGCTGCGCAGGACACGGTCAGATTGCCGTCCTCGTCCTCATCAGTAATAGCAGACTATTCGAGTACTCAGCGATGACCTACCACTCCACCACCCACGCACTGCGACGCGCGACAGAGTGCTCTTATCATTTCATCCAAGCGCGCCATTTACTTTAACGTAACCCCACCACCATCTAACTTAATCCCACCACCGCACGCACCGGGACGCGCGAGAGACGATGGGATCGTTCGAGTCCGTCGCCTTGAGGAACGAGGCGTACGGGACCTCGGGCGTGGGCAGGATGATGAGCTCCCCCCGCGTGGCCGAGAGGATGTTCAGCGCGCTGCCCGTCGTAACAAACATCACCCCCCCCATCTCCGAGACGACCCGCAGCGACTCGAGGTGCTCCCGGATGGTCGTCGCCTGGTAGATCACGGCCAGGATGGCAACCAGGTCGTTGGACACATGGTCGCGGAACGCGCCCACCATGTACACGACGGGCAGCCAGCTGCCCGCCACGCCTGTCGCACGTCACGCAGGGCACAAACACAGGACAACGAGCACCGCATGGTCTTAGTATATCTTATCTTATATACTATATCTTATCTTATATAGTATATCTATATCTTATCTTAGTACCACTATTTCTAATTTATTGTGCCCATGGGAGCGGGCCCCGACCCACACGTCGCGCCAGCCGGCATAGAGGCGCGGTATGGTGAACACATATAACATATAGCGGCCATACGCGCAGTGCGGCCACAGATGCACGGCATTGTCAACACAGCGCACAGGACAGGGGGACGTGTGATTGGACGCGGCATGCCGCGCGAGCCATGGAAGCCCTGGGCAACCACCATAAGCTATGGAGCGGGCACCAAGCACGGGGCAAGGGGAGGCGTACGTCACGAGCGTCCTGCGCGGGGAGATGCAGGGCTTGTGGGGGTAATAGGACAGGGACGTAAAAATACGGGACAGTGGCATCTCCGCCTGCGCTCGTTGATGTAGGACCAGGGGAGGCAGGCGTGCATGACCCACACGCGCCCGACATTTGGGACATGGGGATCACCCACCACTCCGCGTCTAGGACAGGTTGCCTTGCCAGGTGGTAGAGCGATTCGCCCCAGCCACTCATGCAGCCCATGCGCGCACTGATGCAGCACACATGCATTCAAGCGGTTCATGCATCCCACACATGTACTCCAGCCACCCACACATCCCTCACATGCGTGGGGGCAAGGACCGCTCTTCAAGGGCGCGCCGATGGAGACGCCCAGAACGGCCACGTGGTCGGCTCACGGCACTCACCGATGGAGCCACCCAGAACGGCCACGTGGTCGGCTCACGGCACTCACCGATGGAGACGCCCAGAACGGCCTCATGATTGGCCAGCGTCTGCGCAGCCCTCCATGAGTAGAACTCCGTCATGAGCGGCGGGAGGGGGGGGATGTACACTTTGGGGTCAATATACGCGGGGCAGTGCCCCCGCTCGCACGCTTTCACCATTTTGCCATCCGTGATTGGCCGCCCGGTCACCTCGTCGGGGACGTAAATGTACATGAGCGACTCCTTGTCCTCGGGCGGGGCGGGCACGGTCGCGACCATGCTCACGTTGAGCATGCGCGCCTCGGGGCCGTAGCGCCGGTAGGACGACATCAGGCTCTCGTGGGTGATCACGTGGGTGCCCCGCGCGTTGGCGGCGGCTGTCATGGTGGACCACATGCAGGTCATGACCCCCGTGCTCATGGACGCGCGCGAGAAGTCGTTGAGGGAGTCGAGGCATTTGAAGACGGACGCGTAGCCCATCGTGAGCGAGTCGATGAAGTCCTGTGGTTTCCGTGACATGTGGATAGGAGAGACACAGGCAGGGATGGTTCACACAGGGATTGCTAGATACAAGCCCATCGCGAGCCAGTCGACAAAGTCCTGCGTTGAAAAAGGACTACAAAGAAAGCAAAATAAACGGTGAAACTTGACCAGACGAGGTGCAGCGAGGGTTCACGTGACTTGTTCGCGAGTGAGGCGACAGCATCCAGGTGGGCCGGATATACATAAACGAGACACAGCAAGTGAGTGTTCAAGCAGGGTACATTACATATGAGCCCATGGCGAGTGAGTCGACCGTGTTCTTTGTTAAGTGAGACAACTATTCCTGGACGCATGGCGATGTTCTGTGTGTATAAAGAATAGAAGAGACGCGCTGAGGGCTTGACGTGCGCCCACATTGAGGGATTCGGCACACTCCGGGTGGAGTGGACCTAATAGGAAGTGCACAGCCGGGAGATGCTCATGTTGGGCGCGCTGGACACGGACAAATCGGGCGGGAGTCGACAAAGTCCTGCGGTTTCTTTTCCATGTTTTTGCCTTTAATTAAATGTAGCATAGATAGCAGAAAATGTGTCGAGGGCCAATACGAGACAATGGTGAGGAAGACGACAAGGTACTTGCGCATGGGCGGGTTTAAAAAAGCTATATACAGAACAGATGATACATAGAGGGGCGTATACGAGACTCCGCAAGATGCGTTTTTGTTTCCATGGATGTAACTGCGGGGGGATCTGATAGTCAGGGAGTCCGCGAGCAGCCGAATCCACTAGATGATGTCAGTGAGCCAACGAGCGCATGCCTCAAGCCTGGAAGATCCCAACACACCAGTGTCCATCAGTGTCCTGATAAACTAGTGTCGCAAGAGTCATATTCTACGGACACCCACGACGACCAAAGGAACAGGCTGGGTCCATGTGCGAACATGCGGACTGCTCCGATAGGCGGTGAGAAGAGGATACGAGACAAGGTCACGAGGGAAGGCATGCAACCGGGGGGTTCCAGGGCCAAGAGCAATGCTCAGGGCCCCCACACGATATTGTGCGCCCGGAGCACGTGTTCGGAGCTCCCACGGAGAACCAACGAAACGCCTGACGCAGCGCTGATCACACGTGACATGGCAGACCACGGGTTCATGTCCGGCGCTGTCCTGGCGAACCGCAAACAGGTTGCTACAGCCCTAGGTACAAGTCCTAATGAAAAGATGCCTCCAGAGTCAGAAGTAGTGTATGTCTGGTTTGACGAGTCCAGGTAAAGGTCCACGTGGGCATACGCATTTGATGGTTCAGAAAATACATACAAAACATGGCATACACATATCAAGGAGACAACCAGCGCAGCCCAGAAATCGGGAGTATCCGGACCATGGTAGCTCGAGCCTGCTCTTATCTTTTCCGCGTTTTCGAGTCGTAGCATACACATATGGAGGAAACACATACCAAAATACAAATACTGCCACATACCAAATCCTACCACATACCAAATCCTACCACATACCAAATACAACCACATACCAAAATACAAATACTACCACAACGAGCCGGCCGTGAGGCGCCCCCCCAGGAGGAATCCGCGACATTTGGGCCCACAACATGGTGCCTTGCATTTACGCCCGTTTTTTCGCTTTTTTTTTTTCTCTTTTCATTCATCCAACAACATGGTCAGTGGCGTTTATTACAGCATTCAACTACATGGTTCCTATTGTTTATTATAGCATCCAAAACCATGGTGCCTAGTGTTTATTAAAGCATCCAACACCATGGTGCCTAGTGTTGATTATAGCATCCAACACCATGGTGCCTAGTGTTGATTACAGTCTTTCCCGCCTTAAGTTACGATCGCCACCAAATTCTGGGAGTCGCAACTTAACGCGGGAACGTAACATAACGGTAGAATAAGGCTAGCGGCCCACCCCCTCCCTACTCTGATGGACTTCCATACGGCATTGGACAGCTCTCGTCAAGCCCGATTCAGCTGCAGCATCAAGGCCGCTCAAAGTACGGGATTTCGTACCATTTCTGGATGCGGCGAGGCTGGGCGCTGCGGGGTGCTTGGGTGATAGGCTGATAGCAAAGCTGCGCAGATGCGACTTTGCTAGTTCACCTCTGTTCAGATCCGGCTGAGCAGTGAATCCTGCCGTAGCCTGGCACTAGCTATGTTCTGTGACTCTGTGTTCTGTGTTCCGGGAATCCGGGTTGCCTGTTCCCTGCCGAGCTCGGCCTAATTGCCACTGTGGAGCATTGAGCATGGCCCATTTTGCTTCCTATACACACTGTAACGTCACAATCATAGTTAGATAGAGTTGTCTCACTTAGCTATTGGCATAGCGGGGCCCCTATTTCGGAGTCCAGACATCCGGACTTGGCCAAGAATCATCTATTAAAAAAAAAAGTATTATAAGTATCTGGCCTCCTCCGCAGCCGAAAGCAGCCTGACGCCTACAGTTTGGCTCAATGCCGCGTTAAGTTACGATGGCACCCAGGCTTAAGTTACGGTCGCCGCACACACTTCCGCGTCGTAACTTAACGCGGCATTGAGCGGGAACGTAACCTTAAGAATCGTAACTTAACGCGGGAATGACTGTATAGCATCCAAACATGGTTCGTAGCGTTTATTACAGCATCCTATAACACGGTGCCTAGCGTCTATTGTAGCATCCAATAACATGGTGCCTAGCCTTTATTATAGCATCCAACATCATGGTTCGAAGCGTTTACGAAAGCATACAACAACAAGAGTGCCTAGCATTTATTAAAGCATCCACAACATGGTCCCTACGGTCTCCACCCGCCCGACCGCCAACTCACCCACCCACCCACCCAGCCACCCACCCACCCACCCACCCACCCACCCACCCGCCCGCCCGCCCGCCCGCCCGCCCGCCCGCCCGCCCGCCCGCCCGCCGCCCGCCGCCCGCCCGCCCGCCCGCCCGCCCGCCCGCCCGCCCGCCGCCCGCCCGCCCGCCCGCCCGCCCGCCCGCCCGCCGCCCGCCCGCCCGCCCGCCCGCCCGCCCGCCCGCCCGCCCGCCGCCGCCCGCCCGCCCGCCCGCCGCCCGCCGCCGCCCGCCCGCCCGCCCGCCCGCCCGCCCGCCGCCCGCCCGCCCGCCCGCCCGCCCGCTCGCCCGCCCACCCACTCAACCCACCGTTGCATAACCGGTGGTCATGCAAATAATTCAAGACATTCGAATGATAACTCGTATATGATGTTAGGTCAGCCATAATCTGGTTGAACCAGATAATAGACTGCTGAGGGGATTTCTTGGCGCACCTTGACTTTGGCGGCCGAGCTTGTGATTACTTCATGCCGCAGCACATCGGACATGTCGTCAAACGCATCGCTAGTGGTCGTCAGGCTCAAATGCCACGTCACGACGGACGTGCCCACGATGGCGACGCTGATCATGAACAAGAGCGACACACGTGTCTTCACGACCATGGACCGGTTGGCCGCCTCCCGACGGTGCGAGCGCTGCTTGTCGTCCTCAGCGTCCGTCAGGTACAGGTCCCCATCCGACGCGTAAGGGGACGCGACCAAAGGGGCCTCCTTCCTCGTCCCGCCTTTCCCAAGCCCAGGCATCGTGACTAACTGCCTGCGTCTACCAGGATGCTACGTGTCAAGTCGCTCGGGCACTCTAAGCCATATGCTAGGTAGCCAATGGACTACGATGGCCATCGCTCAAAGGATACGCGGCGGGCAACCGCAACTCGTCTAAGCCCCGACCGGAACGACATCGTCTCAGGCGGCGCATCCTCTGGTGGACACCACCATGCTTAACAGTAGCCCGTATGGTGATCACATGTGCAGCTAAACAATTTGACCTGCCATCGCCGACATCGCATTGCACCAAGCTGCATTTTCATACTGTAGCAGTGTCTCGCGGGATGCGTACATTCTTGGGGACGCAATAACAGCCACCCTTGGTCCGGGATGTAGTGATTCATATTGGATGGGAAATCATCCCCCCACACTTTATCAAGTTGGGAGCGATGGCGAAAACGTGGGCGTAGCTATTATTTTCCGAACTGCATCATCTCGCTAACTCGCTTCCATCGTCATCGCCGATATTTAGTTAGAACCGCCATCCCCTAGACAATGTATGCCGGATAAAAGGTTATTTTCCCCCGCTGAGCATGCCTGCTTTTGGTCCTACTTGGCTCTAACTGGCAGTACACGTCCAGGAGATTTGCGACTTTTGGTATCTTAGGGAATCTGTCGACTGTTGGCTGTCAGACCCAGCGTTGACACTCTGACAGGATGCGTGGGCTCAGGAGGTGATAAGTTACGGGGCCCACTGTCGAAACAGCCAATCGCGTGATGTGGCCAGTGTTTTTTTTAAAGGTTTTCGTTACTAGTGGCGCTAGGCCACTTGTGGCGTTTCGAACTATGAAAACTTGAGTTTACTCGGCCAATGTGTGGCTTTAAGGCAATTAAAATTGGGCTTGGCACGGCCACGTGTGGCGGGCTGGCTTTTTGGTGCAGCAAATGACCCTACCGGCAGCGGGGTCAGCGCGGCGCGGCGCCGTACTGGCATTCCAAGTTCAAAGTAGTTCAGAATAGTATGTTTAATTATCTTAAGTTCAAACTAGTAGAATTTAGTATAATCATTCACGCCTTAAGTTAGGTTCACGCCTGAAGTTGGGTTGACCAAAAACCTCGAACCCAACTTAAGGCGTGAATGCCTGTACACAAGGCGGGCGAGCGTCTCCGTCTCAGGCATCGGCGCCGGGCGTACTTGGTAAGTAAATTAACAACAACGATTACTACTACAGCCACTGCTTAACAAAACGATTACTGTAGTGCCGAAAGTCGAAACACATTAGTCAATGCAGTACAGTACTGTATGGCTGGCGAGTGACGTAATAACTGAGGCGCCAGCCGCCAGGCCGCCAGCCAGCTGAAGCCTGAAAAGTGAAAATGCACACAAGCTCATGCAGTCTGCACAGTGCACTCTGGTCTCTGGCAGCGGGCCACTTGCCACTTGGCACTTGGCCGGGCTCTACGTACATGCACTATGCAGTCAGTAAGTCAGTCAGTCATAGTAGTACTCATAGTAGTTCTAGTACTGGGGAGGCTTGTGGCGGAACGCCGGCCGGAAGACCGGCTGACACCGCCAATTGTGGTGTAACCTGTACTAGAGTGAACTTCAGGCACGGCCACCCTGTGGCGAAACGAAACTACAAAGTAGAACAGCACGGCCAAATTGTGGCTTCTTGGGTGCCCTGTCAAAGTGGGTGGCACCGCCACATTTTGCCAAAAAAAGTGCCACACCGCCACATTTGGCGGCATATCGCCACTAAAAAAAACACTGGATGTGGCATTCACTGCTGAGTGCTGGGAGGATTTCCTAGAGCAAAAAATATCAAGGATATGCCCAATAAAGTGCAGAAGTACTGTATCCAGAAATCTGCCTGTATTTTTCATGACTATTATTGCCAGCAATTACGCCGCATGGGACAAAAACGCAAGTAGGTTTCACTCCAGTCCACGTGTAGCGTCTAGCTTCAATGCTGCATGGACCACACTATGTACTTACAACAGTTGAGTTAGTTCCCGCGCCGGTGGGCCGACAGGGTCATTCCTCTCACTTACAACATATCAATATCAAAATATTTGATATTGGTGGATTCACTGGATTGCCTCGGAATATCGGTGGATTGCGTTCCCCGGAAAAAAAATATTGGTGGATTGCGAGCAATATCAAGGAGACAACCAGCGCAGGCCAGAAATCAAGAGAATCCGGAGCAATATATTTTTTAAATTTTTTTCCCTTTTTTTTTCTTTCGTTTCTTGGCGTCGTTGGTTTTTTTGAGTCGCCGCTTTTGGAGTTTTTTTTAATGATCCTGGGAGGCGGGAGCGGCTGGGGAATCTTGTTCATTAGTCTGTGGACACTATCACACGTCTTACCGGATCTTCTTAGCAACGAATATACTTACATAATTTTTCCGGGTAAATGGGTATTTTTTATTAACCAATAGGAATATCGTTAGGTTAAGAGGTACCACGTATCGACCAGCTGGTTACCCACTGAGGGTAGAATATACTTACATAATTTCGGGGAAAATGGGTATATTTTTATTAGCCAATTATGGACCAAAGAGGTGAGAGGGGAAATGAGTATCAGCGAATCCTAATTAAGGGGACGTGGCGCGCCGAATATTTTCCGCGCGAAAAAATTCGCGGTACCAGCCGTACCGTGAAAAGTGGGTGCACCGTGCGCGCACCCCTTGCGGAAGTGGTCATGGCGACTGCGTTTAGGTGAAACTAGCAATGTAGGGCTAGAGAAATGCAAAAAAAATGCTCGAATGTTGAAGAAGATGATTTCATGATGTTGGGTTGTGGCGGCAAGTAGCTGGTTTACAATATCGCTGCTTTCTTTTACTGCCATCGGCATGGGGGTTAAACTGCATTTTTTGGTCGCGCGGAATAAAATAGAGTTCGTGATAGCGGCAGTAATTCGCAGTTTTGGGGGCCTTTTTGACCGTCAAGGATGCATTAATATCGGTAGCATTGAATTCCAAACCGAACTGGTGCTTTTTGCTACATTTTCGGCCATTGTCGGTAAGTAATTCTTCAGGCCTGCGCAGTGCATGTCGGAACCTTCCATGGAAGAACGGCCGTTGTTGCGCGCCTGAGCGAGGGATCTGCGAGGGCAAGGTATAGATTTGTCGCGAATGTTATGTGCTATCAGTTCTTTCTTCTATGAGCTCATCGTTCGAAGGTTTTTGCGTTCTGTTTGGGCCGTTTCCGCCAGCTAGCTCGCCGTTGCTTGCCGAATACCTGGCAGCTTTAGATTGTTTTCGTTGATGTCGTGGTTAGGGCCGCTTCAGTCGAAGCCTATAGCTTCTCGGGAAGGTTTAAGGCATTTCATAAAACGTGTTCTGGCAAGGATGGTGTGCGTATGGACGCTTCTTGTTGTGTTAGAGTGACGCACCCTCTCTTCGCAGCGGCATCACAGCGCTCATGCGCTGGAGGGCCGCCAATGGTTTCTTTCCATTTTATCGTGCAGGGGAGGAAGTGTTTTATTGACGATCATGTTGGAGATATTGCATTTGTGTGACTGCATGTAGATAGCTGCCACCATTGGTTTATTTGAGCTTTCCCTTGATATGATGATGTGAAAAGACTGCAATGTGCTGAGCCAACCATGGTTGACATGGTTGACTGCATGCCATCGTTGTATGCCATGATCTCCTTGGTTCCTTGCCCTCCATAGTTCCAGTTTGTTGCCCATCTCAGGTAGGGCAGTGAAGGAGTTGTTGCTGTGTTGATTAGCTTGGTTGGCATAAACCTTACAC
>RPFO01000090.1:0-12500 GCA_009746045.1 Mesostigma viride | reverse complement strand
TGTAAATCGCAGCTTCGTGCAATTCGTCGACGACCAGGTCGAAGATTGGGAGCGAATTCTGCGACACGTACAAACCATCGTCATTCCGGAGCACCGGAGCATCGACGACCTTGAGCAGGAGCTTCACGGGTTGGTCGGCATCCAGACGGTGATTACTGCAGTAGCAGAGCGAGTGCGGACGGAGTTGGCAGCAAGGCGAGGCGAGGTTGCGGAGGCAGCTGGCGCAGGCGACACGAGTTTGTGCCGACAGTAGCGGGGCGGGTGTACCACGTGCTTTCGCAGGCGTCATCGGCGGCGAGGGTGTTGCAGCGGGTCCAGTTAGGCGTGAACGACGCGGAGCGGAGCATCACAGGCGGCTTGCAGAGGTCGGGGCGACAGCGGAAGCCATCGCCGGAGGACAACGCGCGACAAGAGTCGGCAGGTTTCCGGAGCGAGTAAGAGTTCCTTTTCAGGAGCTGCCCCCCCCTTCGCGTTCGTGTGACGCGTTGGGAGAGTTTGCACCTCTTGGTACGATAGTGACCTTGAGGTAGGAGCAGGGGCGTCGCTGGGCTAGGCGACGAGGCACTCGGCGACCACGAGGTGCCAAGTACAATCCGCGGGTGCCAACGACGGGTTGTCACCTGTCTACTTACCAACGGTGACGATTCAGTCATAGCGGGCCGACAGCGGGTCGACGACGGCGCAGCGGTAGCAGGGTGCCAGAGCTGATTGTGGTGAGCGACAGCGACACGACAGCGACAAGGAGAACCAGGACGCGCCTAGGGCCAGCCGTGGTGGTCTTGCCTGAGTGGTAACACTTGGCACTTTCCTTTCTTGTTCAGTAGCTTATATTGCTTTAATTGCTGCTTGCCACTTGGCTGGCTGTAGCAGATCTGAACAGAGGCCATCATGGAGGAGGAGCTATCACCAACAGCGCTTTATGGACTTCGGCGGCGCGGCGCTGGGCTGGATGGACGAGATGGACGCGATGGACGCGGTGGACGCGATGGACGCGGGGACGGCCAGGCGCTGGGAGACCAGGCTGAGGTGCCAGATAATCAGAGCCAAGGATCGCAGGGCGGTCAGACGCGCCAGCCGCAGATCAAGCGGCGCCCAAGCGACCACTGTGCTGAGGGGTACGCGGTGCTACTAGGCCAGTTTCAGTCCATCAAGGACAATTGGCAGCCCCGGGATGCTGAGAGGATGTTAGAGGACATGAACTTGTACACTGAGATATACACGGTGACAAGCTTCGCATCCTGGCGTCTAGTGCCTACATACGGCAGTCGGCGAGGCGGCTGTTCAAGTTTGTTCGGGAGCGACATGCGGCGGGGGACACCTGGACGGCGTTTATGACGCGACTCAGGTCGTTCCTGAGTGACAAGAGGACCATAGATGGGTCCCACCTGAAGCAAGAATACCTGGACTACAAGCCCATCAAGGGGCAGCTAGTGGTCCACGCCTTTGAAGACTTCGTCAAGCTGAGGGAGGACGCCATGGCCAAGGGCTTCTTCGTCGCAGATCGGATGGCCATGGGCGACTTTCTCAAGTCGCTGCAACTGGATCCGGTCACCATGGATAATGTGACCATCCACATGCGACAGGTCCATGGCTGGGCAGCCATGACGGACAGTTGTATGAGTGTTTCAGCGGCAAGTACGTGGGGGTAAGCGCCCTCGTCAGAATGATGAGGAGGCCACTGAACCCACGGTTAAGTCCATGAGGGGATCGGGCCACGGGGGCCCAGCGTCCCTCGAGAGGGCCTGAGACCTCTTCAAGGGGTCGAGGAAGGTCCAGGAGGGGGCGTGACAGAAGGGCTGGACGGGGGACCCCGCCGAAGTCGGGACATCCACAGTCCCAGTTTGACTTCAAGAGGGTGGGTGGTCCTCCCAAGGCTGGGCCCAGCAGTGGGACCTCACGGGACATCAGTCAGGTGGAATGTTATTTCTGCCAGGGGAAGGGTCACTTCAGGAATGATGTCCCTCGTACCTGAGGCAGGAAGGTCAGAGCAAGCCAGCTCAGGGTGGCAGCAAGGACAAGGCTGGTCCATCCCAGGACAAGGGCAAGGGCAAGGCTGCTGATCATTGATATGAGCCTGCACACATCCCTGAACCCTGGAGGGTGCCCCCAGGGGTGTGTAATATAGCTGCTAGTGACGGCAGTGAGGGGCAGCCCCATGCTCTAGTGAAAGAGCCTATTGGACACGATGGGGCAAGCTTGGTTACCACAGAGAGTATGCCAGCTGTAGCTGCAGTGGTTACTCGCCAACGTGCCCGCCATGGCGGTGCTGAGCCTGAGGTAGGACCTGGTGATGTGGACCCAGGTGGATCTCAGAAGCATTCTGACCGTGCAGGACTGGCACAGGATGGTCAGGATGAGGATAGGGCTGGAGACAGTCTGACAGGCACGACCCTGGTGCCTCCTGTACATAAGGGATCTGTACATACCTTGAGTGAGTTGTGAGGGTGAGAATGCCACGAATTCCGCCATGGTTCTTGCAGGAAGTTGCCTTTATTAATAACAAGGAAACACAGACGTAAGTCACGTCACTTCCAAGACTGCACGCAGCACAGACGACAGGGTCGCAGTGCCAAGAGAACGTGCACGCAAGAACTAGCGTCCCGGTGTGACCAAGTCACTCATATAGCTTGCTAGGGACGCGTCCAAGTATTCAGCTGCACTGTCACAGCTGAACTGTCAATCAATTGATTACACAGACTCTGGCACGCCTTTGGCGCGCAGATCTATCAATTGTCCATACGGCTAGTCCTGTGGACCTATCCGTACACTAGTCAGCATCAATTGTCTCATAGGTCCTGGCGCGCTACAGCGCCTACCTATCAATTGACCATCAAGTCCTGTACAAGTCCTGTCAACGTCCTGCGGACTATCAAAGTGACACTTGTACATCCTGTGTCCGTACGCGCCCACAGTGGCGCGCCGGGTACTGTCGGCACAGCCTAGGAAACGTCATAACTTTTACGTTCCTTAACCAAATGAGGCGTTCAAGGTGCCGTTGGAAAGAGCGTAACAATCTCTATCCATCTAACGTAAATCCTTTACGTTAACTCCAATCCCTTCTTTAGGGATCACATCCCCTGCCAGGGACCCTTGAAGTAGCTTGAAATGTCCTTCACTCCAGCTTGAAGCTTGAACAGATGTCTTTAATGGCCATTGCCATTCCCCCAGCCCTTTCTTTTAAGGAACTGGAAAAGAAACAGATCTGCCACAGGGAAAACCATTCCATGAGAAATGGATAAAAACCTATGGAAGTGGCATTACAGAGTACCACCAGATATTAGAAGCACACAAAATTAAATACATACAGGTTAATTCTATGAGGTCTTCTCCAGGAATTAATCCCATCACCTCGGTAGAGCCTCCAGTACAATGACCTTCTGGCGGTGAGTTACATTAATCCCAGATACTAATCCCATAAAACCCAGTACATATTCAATATAAGTACAATAAATCCATGACAATTAAAATACCACTTGACAAAGTAAGGCGTATTACAATAGTTTGCCTGTCATTCTCTCAACAGGGGTCTATTGGCGCCCGTCTTACGGCGCCCGTCTACTTGCCAGATGGTAAACTGCCACAGCAAACAAATGACAAAATGAAACACATAGGCAACAATTAAATCCTGCCCTGGGGAACTAGGGAAGTCTGAACAGGCAAACACCTGAACAGGCCAGCTTGTAGAAACATAATACCAGGGAATCGAACCCCGCCCTATAAACCCCAGAATAAAGGTTCCCAGACCATTGTGAGAAGTATGTACAAATATACATTTCTTTTAAAATAGAATACATGGTCTGTAATGGACCTGTCAACCTTGTGTAGTCAACAGCATGAACCCCAGCCAAAACCTGGCTGTATCCTGATTAAAATCAGAGTGAGTGTACCATGGTCCATGAGCCTTAGTACAGACTAAAATACAGGTATTATGCCAGTCACAATGCTGACACTACCACACAATCTGCTCTCCAATGCCCTATAACCATGCACCAGCTTAGACAGCTTGCTGAGATGGGTCCATCAGAGACTGAAGAACCTTGTATTGCACTGCTGCCTTCTGCACTAGCTTGGTCAAAGCATCAGCAGGATTGTCAACCCCAGGGATATGCTCAATATTGGCCAAGGAGGACAACTCCTTAAGAAGGAGATAATCCAAGTCCCTACTTCTGGCCATCTGCCTGTGCACAAACTGCACCATCCCCATGGAGTCTGTTTTTAGAAGAGTGGTAACCTGAAGTGGCCAAGGAGTGTTAGAAGTCATCTGATGAAGCAACTCCTTCAGATAAAGGCTTGTGTGAATGCCTTCACAAATAGCCCTGCATTCTGCCACATCACTGCTGACAGCCACCCGTTTGTGCAGGCGACTAAACCAGCTCACCAAACTCCCCAGGCCTTCCTGTCTGAGCACAAAGAGCCCTGCAGCCCTGCCCCTGACCTTGGAGACCTGCCTGCTGTCCATTGAGCTATCCACATACAGCTCCATGCAAATGGGTTGTGATAAATCCACTGCAGACAACAGAATGCCAGATGAAGCCCTGACCTGATCAGCCACCTTGGCAGACCCTAGCTCCACCAGCATGTCATCAGGCAACCTGGCTATGACCATAAGGTCTGGCCTGGAAATGCCTGCCACCCAAGCAACCATGCCCCTCACCATGGGACACAGTGCCTGTGTGATGGTTGGAGGAAGCTTGCTAATGAGGGTCTCTTGATAGTCATTGCCCCCCACCAGCAGCATACGCCACTCCCCCCCTTCTTCACCAGTGTGGCCTCCATGCCCACAAACAGCAGAGGCTCATTCTCCACCTGCCATTGCTCCCTACCCAGAGGAAACTTGGACTTAATGATGGAGATCAGCTCCTTAAGCCACGACGTGGGAGCTATCAGATGTAGGTCATCCCCGTGCAGCGAAGCATACACTGGCAGGCCTTCCCATTGCCCCAGAAACAGACAGGGGTCTACAGGAGAGACCTTCAAGTTGCAATGCTCCTTCAGGAAACGGTTGAGAGTCTCCCTCCAGATTATTGGACTTGACCTCAGGCCCTCCAGGCCCTTGAGGATTTTAAGGAACTCCGTGTGGATGTCCCTTTTCCATACAGCAGGCACCCTAACATAGAAAGGCGTCTTGCCCTCCCACTTTTCCTGTGCCACATCTGCATCCCCTCCAGAAATGCCCTCTTGAAGTCTATCACCACTGAGCCATAGTCCAAGCCCTTGTTGAGAAGGCCTAGAAAGACACACAGCAGCAGCCTCCAAGTATCATGCAGCATGCCAGGGGTATACAACTCCTCAGCAGTGCACTCACCAGTACCCTTGAACTCATTCAGCACTGGCCTGACATGTGGTACCTTGACCCCGTCCACCTCCTTCATCTTGATGACAAACTTGAGCTTGAGTAGACGTCGTGCAGGAGGCAGGTCATTGACAGGTTCCACGCATTTCTTGGAGATCCAGTCCTCCCCAGATTTAATCAGACCCAGTGTGACCTGGGGACACATAATGGGAGAGGACATGAGCTTCACCAGGCCTTGGTAGTTGATAGGGCTGTGTCCAGCAAGTGAGTGAGGACCAATGCCCAAACTGCTTGGATGACTAGCAGCTGGCAGTATGAGGTCATCAACCAAGGGCTCCTGCCCCTGGCACACTTGCACACGCTTAACCGTCCTGGTTACTGCACGTGATAGGTGAGTGGTCCTGAAATTAATCAGTGGGACCTGACCAGCCCCTTCCTTAGTCAGGAGAGAGGACGTGATCACTACCCCATCCTGGCATAGGAAATTCTGCCCCAGAAGAGCAGGTCCTTGATAGCCCTCCAAGACACAAAAAGCAGTGTCCTGTCCAAGGATAGGAATGAATACCTCACCCAGTACCTTCACGTGTACCCCGCCACTGAAGTCAGACACAAACTGATAGCTGGGTTCAGACATGCTGTACCCTGCTGCAGCCCTGGTCCCAATATGGAGACCTGAGAATTAGTGTCTACCTCTAAGGCAGTGTCCAGCCCCAGATTGCCATGCCACCTGAGCTTGGCTACCTTGGGCTGCTTCTTGGCCCTTTGTAGAGCCCCAATCAATCCAGCCAAACTTGTCCCCCTGGGCTTGGTTAGTGCCTTGGGCTTGACAGTTGACTCCCCAGCTGTTGACCTTGCAGCCTGTTCAACAAGTACCTCTGCAACCTGGCCAGGGCTGACAGATTCCCCTGCAACAGATGTGGTCGTTGCGTCAGTGATGTCACCTGGGACCTGAAAATCCTGCAGATCCTGTGAGCCTTGTGCCTGACTGCCCTCATTCATCAGGTTAGGCTTGACATATGACCAACTCAGCCGGTGTACATGCTTTGGTTCGTCCTCCATGCTGACCAAGCATGCGTGGCTAGCTTCATCAACCTGGGTAACCACCCCAGGACTCCAGCTACCACGTTTGCCATAAAGGCTAGGTTCCTTCCAAGCTAGGACCTTCTGACCCACTTGTGGCTCCAGCATCTTCCAACCCCGGTCCTTCTCCCTCAGCTTGGCAAAGGTGACATGTGCAGCATGTTTCCAGCCCTCCAGCACATGTGGTGGGCACAGGCCATGATATAGACCCATTGGGCTGACAGCAACTCCATCATAGTAGAAGTTAACCCTGCTGTTCAGCTGCTGCTCCACGTTCCTCAGCCATGCACTCCTGACAAGTGCAGGTGCAGACAAGGGTACCCAGTCTTCAGAGATGATCAATTTCTTGACCTCCTGGATTGCCCTCTCGATAGCACCCTGCTGCCCATGAGCCTCCCTAGGTGTAACCAGCAACTCAGGAAGGGTAGGATCACCCTTGAGATGCTGAAACTGCATGTCCACCTGGATCCTTGTGGTAGGAAACTTGGCTCTTACATTCTGCAGGGCAGCCAGCAAGTACCTGTTCTTCATAGAAGGTAAATGCTCCAGCACCTTGTATTTCGTGTACCTGTCCACGCACACCAACAGTTGCATGCCCCTGATGTGTTGGATATCACACTGCAGATCACCAATGCTCTGAGGTAGAGCTTTGGCATGTGATTTCCTGGGCTTGTTGGAGGACAACTGGCACTTACACCGTGAGGCAGCTTGCTGACACGCCTTAAGAAGGGGTGCCCTGCCCATACGGAAGGCAAAGTTGTTTGACAGAGAAGTGGCATGCCCAAACATGTTGTGGATTCGGGCACCCAACTCCTGGTACACAGAGGAAGCAGTCCCTGGCACAGTCAGGACTGTGCTGTCAGGTTGTCCAGCATCACCATGCTGACTTCCATCCTGTTCTGACTCAGAGCCTGAGTCACCCTGCTCATGCCCAACACCTGGACCGCCAGCAGGGACCACATGCATACCACCAGAGGCCTTCACACCCCTCTGTGGTTGTACATTGGTTTCTCTCAAAATGAGAGGTCCACCCTCGTGCCCAGCACGAGGATGCATGGGTCAGACATACTTACAGCTGCATCAGCTGTCAAGGACGTCTTCATAGGAACCTGTACCTCTCCAGGTGACCTGGGGCCACACTGAACCTGGAGATCACCCTCTTGTTGCCCAGATATAAAATCTGCATTGGAGCACCTGGCCTCCCCCTTGGGTGAATTAAGGTGTGTAGGGGTTGCCTCAGACAGTCACTGCTCCTTGTTGTCTTCTTGCTGACTGCCCTTTGAAGGCTGGCCTGCCTGGGACTTGTTGTTGTTCTTCTTGTTGTTGTTGTTGTTATTCTTGTTGCTGCCCTGGCCCTGGGACTTCTTGAAGCTGGGACACTCCTTCTTGATGTGCCCCCACCCCTTGCACAGGTAGCATTGTATCTTGACTTGCCCTGGCCACTGCCCCCGTTGTCAGACGCGTTGCCCTGCTTGGGCTGACCACCCACCCGCCTGAACACCGACTTGGAGTGTGACCTCCTGTCAGAATCAGGTGAATGATCTCCCTTGCGCTTGTTATGGTTGCCCCTACGCCCTCCTTGGCTTCGGTCAGCCTCAGACGTCTTGGAGCCACCCTGGGTACGCCCGCCTGCCTGGGTAGCCTTCACTGCTGGCACTCCACCCTCAAACAGCTCCTCTGCCTCGAGTGCTTGTTTGATTATGACCTTGTAGGCCTTGAGGGTTGAGTGTGGGGCACACATGACTTTAAGGAGCCACGTGTCGCCTTGTCCAGCCCAGAAACCTTGAGCCAGTTGGTTAGGGCTATGTTATCAGCGACATTAAAGCCGTGAGCCCTGCCCTCCTCAACCATCTTACAATAGTTGAGAAAGTTCTGGATCAGGTCCCCCTTGACCTCCCACCCTTGGTACTTGTCCTGCCAATGGATCCCCACTTTCTTCCTCTGATCCTCCAGCAGCTCCTTCAGCTCAGCCACGTACAGTGCCCAGGCCTTATTGGCCTTTTTGCACTCCCTGGTTAGGTCCTTAATCTGGTCAGTACACTTGCCAAAAGTCTGCTATCCAGATTTGGTAATTTGTACCACCGTACAAGCTAGGGAACCCTTCCAATCCCTCCACAAACTCTTCAGCCTGCTTAGGCTTGGAGTCTGAGGTTACAGGCTGCAACTGATTGACAATTAAAAGACCCTGTGTGGTAAGATCAAAGCCATGAATAGCTTGTGCATTATTATTATTGTGAAGGTTGGTAATCTCTCCGGTAACCCCACGTCATCTACGTGAGCGGTTCCACTACCAGCACCCCCATTATTATTCCCACTGGCTGGACCCTTGCTACGGCGTCCCTCAGCCATCCTGCACTACCAGCTATTCAAAGAACACCTTAGCAAAGCAGCAGAAAATATGTACAAAATTTTTGTGTCGCCACTGCCGCCTGCGCCGGTGTCGCTGCCGCCCCGCGAATTGCCGCTGAAAATTCGACAAAAAAATGTCGACGAGTACTGCAGAAAATTAGGCCGACTAGTAGTCAAGGCCCCTGAAGTCGCAGTACGTGTATACGAACTCACGATCCTCCATATCCAGCTCCGGACCTGCACCGGTATGAATTAAAACCGGCGTGCTCCCCGCCGCGTAAGTTGCGACGCGCCGACGCGCGACGAGGCGCAGAGGATGTGTAAAGATCGTCAATAATTCCCACCCCGCGGGAATCCACTCTCGCACAGAGGCGAGAAATGCCACCAGGTTAATTAAAACCTGGCGCTCGCGACTGCGTACGCCGCGAGTGAGCAGCGATAACAGCGCGAGATCCTGAAACAAATTTGTTGACACCGCCGGCGCGCCCCCCGTGCGTAGCGATGCCCAGTTTTGCAGGTTTCTCTGGTAACCGGTGAGTGAAGAGAGGACGTTGTCCAACTCCTCAATGGCAGTCGTGACTTCGGTCACCGACCGCAAACCTCCCCGCACCTGGACCGTAAATGTCGATAAAATGTTTCGAATCTGGTCCAACAGGTTGCGGATTGCCGGCACCAGTGCTGGCAAATCGGGGTCCTCGGGGTTATCCCCGAGCAATGCGTGAGCTGCACGCTGCTGACGATGAAGCTCGTCGAGCGAGACGTACTTCGTCGAGCAATTGCTGCCACGACGGCACAGTCGGTCTTGACGAAGAACCAGCCGGCGGAGCGGCTATTTCCTCTCATCGGAATCCGAAATTCTTCCGAATTTGGCATCTTTTTGACAGAGCGTGTAATACGAGTTGTGAGGGTAGAATGCCACGAATTCCGCCATGGTTCTTGCAGGAAGTTGCCTTTATTAATAACAGGAAACACAGACGTAAGTCACGTCACTTCCAAGACTGCACGCAGCACAGACGACAGGGTCGCAGTGCCAAGAGAACGTGCACGCAAGAACTAGCGTCCCGGTGTGACCAAGTCACTCATATAGCTTGCTAGGGACGCGTCCAAGTATTCAGCTGCACTGTCACAGCTGAACTGTCAATCAATTGATTACACAGACTCTGGCACGCCTTTGGCGCGCAGATCTATCAATTGTCCATACGGCTAGTCCTGTGGACCTATCCGTACACTAGTCAGCATCAATTGTCTCATAGGTCCTGGCGCGCTACAGTGCGCCTACCTATCAATTGACCATCAAGTCCTGTACAAGTCCTGTCAACGTCCTGCGGACTATCAAAGTGACACTTGTACATCCTGTGTCCGTACGCGCCCACAGTGGCGCGCCGGGTACTGTCGGCACAGCCTAGGAAACGTCATAACTTTTACGTTCCTTAACCAAATGAGGCGTTCAAGGTGCCGTTGGAAAGAGCGTAACAATCTCTATCCATCTAACGTAAATCCTTTACGTTAACTCTAATAATGACAATAAAAGATTTTCTCTCTTGTATGACATTGCCTCAAGGTTGCATACCATGTTTGGCCATGCAGCTCAGTCTTTGCAAGTTGCTAGACGGCTGGGAGGAAGTGAGTTGTACTCCATCTGCCAACAGGTTGCTCAAGCTTGCAAGTGCAGGCTAGTTGCTAGAAAGCCCAAGCAGTCTCATGCCAGGACTCCTATTTTGCAGCCAGGCCATGTGCAGGTAGATATTCAGAGAATCAGGGGTTTGAAGCTGCTGGTGGCAGTGGACAGATATACCAAGTACAAGACCCTAGAGATCCTGCCTGACATGGAGAAGCCTACATTGATTGCTGCTCTGAAGTTGACAAGGAGCAGGTACCCTGGGTTGGAGTTGTTGCAGTGTGACATTCAGTTTGAGTGCTGTGAGAACCTACCAGAGTTTCCAGAGTTGCTGATTACACCCAGGGAGAGCCACGGCCAGCAAGGGGTGGTGGAGAGAGCCATCCAAGAGATAAAGACTGTGCTGCTGGTGGAGAGGATTCCAAGGACGTCATCTGCCATTGTGACATCTGCATGGCTACGTTCTGTGGAGGACAGGCTGAACCTGAGGACTCCCATGTTCTTTGGTGACATTGCCATCAATCCTCTTATGCTGCATACCAGGATGCTGCCAGCTGATGCTGAGCAGGCATGGAAGGAGAAGCTAGAGGCCAAGTTCCTCAAGCTGAGGCAGAAAGACAAGGGCTGGAGTGTCCTAGAACCTAACGTTGGACAACAGGTTGTTGTGTGGAAGGAACCAAGCTTTCCAGGGAAACGTGGCAGCTGGCATGATGGGGTGGTGACCCGAGTAGAAGCCGCTGGCCATAAGTGCTGGGTGGCCATTGATGGCTCCCAAGCAGTGCACCGTCTGTCCTGGTCAAAGATCCGTCCCCGGGGAGGTAATCAAGGAGACCTCTTCCAGGTGCCCGCTGGTGTACAAGGCGGGGTGA
Organism: Mesostigma viride; assembly: GCA_009746045.1. NCBI lineage: Eukaryota > Viridiplantae > Streptophyta > Mesostigmatophyceae > Mesostigmatales > Mesostigmataceae > Mesostigma > Mesostigma viride. The sequence goes on along the minus strand of RPFO01000090.1, from coordinate 1,291 downwards.
CGTGGAGCTTCCTGATCAGGGTGCTACAGCTGTATCGAGCCCTCAGGGTGACCCTGGCCCGGCCCCTGGGGTACCTTCACATACGGTGATTGGGCAAGCAGGCGGACAGGCTGCACCTCCGGAACGGCCCGACACCAGGCCTAGGGGTGTGCGTCTATCAGATATTGTACAGGCTTTGCAAAGAGCCAAGAAGGAGCCTAAGGTGTCCAAGCTTGTCCAGTTGGATGAACCTGAGGTAGCTGCCATGGAGATAGATACCAATGCGCAGGTTTCTGTCATGGGACCTCAGCATACAGGAGAACTGCTGGTCGGAGAACCAAGTTGCCCCTGGGTGTCTGATTTCAGTGGTAGGACGCATCTAAGGGTGTTGGGAGAGGTTAATGCCCCTGTCATGGGTGTGGATGTGACCTTCCTTGTCCTAGAGGACTATGATGGCCCTGTGATTTTGGGTCAGAATTTTCTGGGCAATCCTGGAATTTCTATCAGAGCTACAGCTCTGAGAAGAGATGGCTGGGGGATGATTCCCCTAGAAAATTTCAGGACAACATTTCCAGTCAGGTGCAGGGCCAAGCCGGTCAAGGGTGTAAAATGGGATGAAGGGAGGTGCCCCAGCGGCCAGTTTGGTTATTCCAGCTGTGTTGCACCCCAGCAGTATTGGCATAACTCACAGGAGCCTTGCTGCACACTCTCCTTTGACATATGACCAGCTGGTCCAAGAGATGAGCTCGCCTACTTTGTTTGAGGCTTGGAAGCTCGCCTTCTCCAAGGCATTGGAGGAGTGGCTGCAGTTTGAGTGTGCTGCACCAACAGACAGACGTCCCCCAGCATCAAGGAAGCTTGCTTTGAGATTTGTGCTGAAGAGGAAGGTTGTGGATGAGGTATCAGTGCCCCATGTCAGGCCTGTCCTGAATGAGTATCACGGCACGGGGAGTCTGCCAGGAGAGGAGCTATACACGCCAGGGATGCTACACGACACATGGAGAATTTTGCTATGTCTCTACGTGGGGTTGCTGAACAGGGGAGCAGCTATGTCATCAGTGCTGCTGGACTTCAAGAGGGCATTTTTAAAATCTGATCCAGAAGTGGCCAGGAGGGTGTGGAAGCAGGATGAGCCTTACTGTGTTGAGGTGCCTGCCATCTGGAAGCTGGAGCTGCATCAACAATTCCTGGTTATTCTGAAGGGCCTGGAAGGACTCAGGTCGAGCCCAATCATCTGGAGGCTCACGCTGCAGGAAGCTCTGATCAGTGAGTGTGGCTTGAGAGTGTCTTCAGTTGATCCCTGTTTGCTGCT
>RPFO01001385.1:0-68427 GCA_009746045.1 Mesostigma viride | reverse complement strand
AGGTCAGAGGCAGGTCAGCTGGCTTGTTTGTGCTTCAGCAACATAGGCCTAGTCTTGTGGCCTGGTACAGTCGTCTTCAAAGAAGGGTTGCTGTGAGTTCAGATGTCTCTGAGTGCAGAGCCATTTGTGAAGGGATTCAGTCCAGTTTGTACATCAAGGAGCTGTTGCTAGCTATGGCTTCAGTGACTCCTCATACTCTTCAGATGGAAACCTTGATCCTTTCAGATAACATGGGCATGGTCCAGTTTGTGCACAAGCAGTTGGCCAGGAGCAGAGATCTGGATTATCTCCTGTTGAAGGAGTTGGCAGGTCTGGTGGATATTCAACATCTTCCAGGTTCTGAGAATCCTGCTGATGCCTTGACCAAGTTACCTCACAAGTCTGCTGAGCAATATAAGCTTCTTTACAAGCTGATGAGCTCCTCTGTGTGAGTTGAGCAATTCCAGTTGGAGCTTTGAGTTTGGTGACTGATTGGGTGAGAAGAGCTAACATAGAGCTGGGCTCTGTTATGCTGAGAGCTGTGATGCTCTGAGGGCAGTAATGCTCTGTGTACATATGTGTATAATACTGTATTCTATGTAATGCTCAGTCATGGAGCATGATGTTGGTTGGGGGTTTGTCCTCAGTTTGAGGTTTGTCTCAACCAAAGGGATTTTATAGGGCAGGGTTCGATTCCCTGGGGCTGCTTAGGCGGATTTTCCCGGATTGGCTGGCCCATCAACCTTGCTGGTGAGGTGGCGACAGGTCCCCCTAGTTTTGTCCCAGACAGAGGAAGGTAGTTTGTCATGTGCTTAATATATTTTGTGATGTGCTATTTCTCAGTCCATGGTGGGCGCCAGTTCTGATAACTATCAATGTCTACCTGATAAGGTCTTGTGGGTAACTTGTGGGGTTCCAATCAGGAGCCATTATGGTGGTGATTCCATTTTGGTCATTATTCTGGTTAGCCACAAGCTGCTATTCCAAACACTTGGCTTTCTACTTCCAGTGGATAGGGAATTCATTGTAATTCGTCATGGCTGAGATGTGTTGTGATCTGGTGCTTGATTAATCCCGAGCAGAGACTACAGAGAGCTGGGAGGGATGTCAAGTGCTATGCACGTTGTTTCTATATATATATGTGTTGCCAAGCCTAACAGCTCTAAAAGAAAGAAAGGGCTGGAGTTAATATGGCTGTTACGTCCAAGCTCTAAAAGAGAAGAAAGGGGTCGAGTTAATATTGCCTGGCAAGCAATATTATTCTACTAAGCTACTTGGCTTGAAGAGATTCTACTTCCGGTTACTACAATCCAGAAACGGGTTCATTCTGATGAGTATTGCTCGAGATATGAGCAAGATACTGTTCTACTACATTCTACTTGGATTCGGTGATTCTACGGTGGTTCTTCAAGTGACGCGTGGCATACGGCGTCTTGTCACAGTGTACGATAGGACATTTAGTCTCCGACACTGCGGTTTATTCAATGCTATTGATTAGACGTAACAAATAGTGACAGGACTTGTGCGACAGGACACTGATGTGACTATTTATGGATAACGAGTCGAGATCTGCTGGTCCAGAGTGAAGGACAGCAATATTGTAAGATGATCTGTCCTATCAGTCATCTGGATGTGACTGCGTCACAATTAGTATATAACGAGCAGGACGCTGCCACTTGGTAGCACCACTTTCCCTGCACCTGTGTCCTCGCACCTTTGGCGACGGTTCTCACGTGCTTCGTGCATTCTGTGCTGGTAGCCATAACCAGCAACGTAAACCTATTGATTAATATAACTACTTCCTCTGTAGATATTAATCAGTGCAGGCTGAACCACAGTTCAGCCACAGTTTCGTTAACTATAGCATGCGCATTCACACCGTCAACGGGCTGATTTTGCCTGACAACATGAGGCAGCGGTTGCTAAGCGATGAGGTGTTCAGGGAGAACGGGCGCATCTTGCTGAATGCAAAGACAAACAGTTTGCATTTTAAGGTGTGCATCCCTGTGTGGCAGTTCGCCTTTCAAGCGCTTGCGGAAACCAAGCCAAGCCTCTTCGCCAAACACATCACGTCCACCGGCCCTTACCGGGATTGGCTGAAAAAATGCCATGGCGCTAGGACTGACGCGGAGTTCGTGGGCTCGCGTTACTTTCGCCCCTTGTCCGACAAGGAGATTGAGAAGTATCTTGGAACCAAGTCCACCGCTTCTTTCCTCAAGAGAGGTGTTGAGTTCCGGACCTATGCACGAGTCGGGGAACAAGACGACGTTCTGCCCTTTGATTTTCAACCAAGGGAGGTCTTCAGCCTAATAAGCCAGGCCTCCTTAAAGGCATTCGACCCAAGATTTCACGAAGAACATCCTGATGGCGAATATCTCGTTCTTCGATATGCGGTGGTCGACGGAAACCACTATTTCAAGGGTTTAAAGTCTTTCAAGCAATTGGAGGGGGAATGGACGCCCGGTGTGACACATGTTAAGAAACTAATGTGTGAAGGGGGGGCAGCGTCTGAGAACGCGAAGGACAGTGCCGCGGCGGCTAAACTTTTCTCATCCCTTATGGAACAATTCCATACTGGGTACGGGGGAACGAACGTCATTCTGCTTCGGGGGGCCGACCTTCTTCCAAATTGGGACGAGTGTAAAAAGTTCCCGGAAATATCTGTAAGTGGTAGTTGTATCTATGGCAATGGTGACGCTGCAGTTCCACCACTTCGTCGTGTTATGTCGAGTAAGGGTCGCACTGTGGAGTGACCATGTCAAAAGTCTTCCTTTATCATGCATTATAAATGCGGGAAGTCGCACACAGAAACGACAATGGCAGTCAAACTCTCATCCCGACATATTTCTGGGGTGGTTTCGCAGAGTGACCCTAACTTACCGATTTCGGCGCTGAAGACCATTTTTCGCGCTCCCGTGCGTTCATAACGTCACGCTGCAAGTCGACCCTTGAATTGTTCTTGTGTGTCAATTTTTCGTTCCTCTGTTCGTGACAGGAGGTTGGGAAGAAGAAGCTGGATCGCCTATTCGAAATCTCCAAGGGCGCCAATGCCGAAGATCAGGCGGTAGCGGATCGGACGCTTGGGCAGGCGCTTCTGGATGTTTGGAATTACAACAGGCTGTACTTGCACGGCGTCGTGAAGCAGGGCAAAGGGCATTTTATTCCCGATGGCCATTACACGAACCTGCTGGCGTACATCCTGCCGGCCACCAAACAATCAGTCGGGAGGGAAGGGAGTTTGGAGGGGAGTAAGGAGGATAAGGGGGAGTTGAGGGAGGAAGAAGGCGAGCGGAAAAAAAACAAGGCCCAACCTTCCCAAATTTCAAATTACAATCGAGTTCTGGCGAACACCTTCCTGCGCCTCACAAAGGCCAGGCCGGATGATGAGAATGACGTCACACCAGCTTCTGAGGAGACTATGACTCTCAGATGCCGGTTCGCTAACGCCGAGGGCACCAAGAAGGGGCAAAAGGTGTCCTGGACGTCTGTAAGGAACCTGGCGTCGTTTCCGATGATGGACGCTGTGTGTGAATGCATCATGAGTGGGGAGGTTGGGCCCGAAAAGCTGTCAAAGTTGGTGGAGTTGGCCAAGGACGTACTTGAGTGCGTTCGCCAATTCATCCTTATTAAGTTTCAGGAAAAGCCCGACTTGGATGGCGAATGTAAGGGGGGGGCTGATATGGAGTACAAGGCTTCTCGCTTATTTGAAGAGGTGTTCGGCTTACGACTACTTGGGCGGATGCCAAGGAACAAGGACGTCGTCGATCGATTCCTTGCATTTTGGGAGAAGGCCGTCATCATCACGCGCAATGTCGCCTACCTCTTAAAGTCCGAAGGTCTTGCCAATCACCTAAGGATTCCGAGAAAGGATCTGATGGATAGCAAAATCGATCTAGTGGATCTCCTCGACAAAACCGCTCCGAACTTCAGCATGAAGGGTTCGCACGGCCTTCTGGACAAGGACTTGTATCTCCACTATCAAAAAAAGATGGAAGGAGGGGAAGGGAAGAAGGAGGCGGTTGTTGAGGCGAAGGAGAAAGTTGCAGGGAAAGGGGGGAGAAGGTGGAAGAGAAAAGTGCTGAGCCGATTGAGTATAACTGGCGCAGCATTTCCTGGGATAAGATGACCGTCTGGTATTCTTCTCATAGTCTCCCTAAAGGCGGCCCTGACAGGAAGAAGGCATTTGTGAGGAGGGTGGCGGCGGAGGTGGCGGTGGGCGACGGTGAGGGCTTCCCATCCACTTTCGCGAGGCAAGACGATGGCCTGACGCCACTACCGTGCTGTAGAATCCTGAATTTGGATGGTGAGTTCGGCCGCAAGTGGACGTCCTTCAAGGACTTCTGGTGGGGTGACCATGACCTCTTTATGGTTCCTCCAAAAAAGACAACTGTCGAACGAGCTTCCGGTTACCACAGGAAGCTTATCGAGCTAGCGACGCAGTTTTTCGAGGAGTTGCGTCCCATCGTGGTCGTTTTTGGCGGAAAGAAGTCATTGGATGGCTTCGAAGACTTACTGGTTCGGATGGGGAAGATGCCTGACGTCTCGTGGACGTCATTGGCGAAGAAGAGGAAGGCTGAGGATGACGCGGAAGGAGATTCGGATGGGGACGAGGAGGCGAGGGACAGGGAAAGGAAGGAGGGTCGACTCGCAGAGCGACGTCTACGGGGGGAGAGAAGTCGTCACCGCAGAAGACGTCTAAGGGGGGAGAGAAGTCGTCACCGCAGAAGACGTCTAAGGGGGGAGAGAAGTCGTCACCGCAGAAGACGCGGGACAAAGGGAAGGGTGGGCAGCGGCCGTCTGTCCAGCCGCAGCCGGAGTCACACCCTTCCAAAAAGCTTCGAAAGGCAGTTGTTCAAATCTCGGACGACGAAGATGAAGCTGAGCCTGGCGCTTCTGCCCGGCCTGTCGCTCCTTCCGCGCCTACGCGCGTTTCAAAGTATCCCAAGAAAGAGCTTCGAAGGCAGCCAGTCGAGTCATCATCATCCTCCTCCGAGGAGGAGGAGGAGGAGGGGGAGGAGGGGGAGGAGGGGGAGGAGGGGAGGAGGGGGAGGAGGGGAGGAGGGGGAGGAGGGGAGGAGGAGGAGGAGGAGGAGGAGGAGGAGGAGGAGGAGGAGGAGGAGGAGGAGGAGGAGGAGGAGGAGGAGGAGGAGGAGGAGGGGGAGGAGGAGGAGGACGGGGATGACGACGAGGAGGAGGAAGATGGAGGGAGGCGAAGGGGTGATGGAAGGGCAAGGGGTGGAGGGGCAGGAGGGTCAACTCGCAGAGCGACGTCTGAGGGGAGGAAGAAGCCTGCCGCGCCCTCCAAGTCTTCCGGCTCGTCTCGACCCAAGACAGCTGCTACTCGAGCTCCGAAAGGAATAACAAAGGGTGAGGAAATCGCTGTTTTGGTCGTGGCATGTATCCTGAATTTTTTTTTAATTCGTTTGCAATCTATCTACGTTGACTTTAGTCCGTCGTTGATGTGCCGATTGGTTACGCGCAGGTAATGATGTGGTGCGGGCGAACGCTGCGGTGGGCTTCGGTCCTGCAGCTAAACTTACTGCTCAGTCTGAAGGGGTGGAAGCGAATGCGCAGAGCCAAGAGCCTTATGAGAAGCCTACGCTGTGGATGAGACTTATGGACGGGGAACAGAAACACGGAGCACCGGAGTGCTTCTGGATTGATGGGTGGGCCGAGAACACCATGAGAAGGGCCAATGCGAGTAGGGAAAAGCAAAAGTATACCAAGTTACAGGAGGTGAAGTTGTACGGGCAGGTAGGTGGATACGATCGGAAATGGAGGGACGTTTGCATGAAGTTTTTTCCAGAAGAGACAGAGGGCGGAAAGTTGCATCGGGGCAAGTTCTGGATGCCTTTGGACTATGTGAAGAAGGTGGTGACTCTGATGGACGGAAAGAGTTGGAATGATGTGGCAAAGTGGGCACCTGCGATGTCCATCGATCCAAAGAGGAAGAAGTCCAAAACAGAAGAGCAGAAATTGGAAGCAGAAGCAAGGAGCAAGAATAAGAAGTGACGTTCGAAGACTTTATTTTATGTTGGACGAGTCTTTAGTAAATTCAGTCGACTCCGTCTCAAGTGCGACGAATGTATCCATGATATTCTTCAATGAAACAATGCAATTTCACGCTAATGTAAAGTTTTTATGTCACACGAGACTTACAATGAGATAAATACCCACAAATTGTAATATTTACGTGAAATTTATACGTTCGCAAGCCAAAATTCAAGATTTTTGCCTCAAAATTGAAGGAAAAGTGTCACACACTTGGCTTGGACCGCGGAACATTCGAAGTGGGCCCGGCCAGCATCTATGCCCGCCTCTTTAATGGCGTCTTCATCGTCCGCATTAACGGCCAGGACCTTCCTCCAATGACGGCGACCCCCATGGATACCGCCGTGCCAGCGCCCCAGCCCCCTGCTCGGCCCCCGCCGTCACCGCCATCGCCACCGGCATCGACGGTCACCTGCTCCCCAGCACGTGTGGGGATCCGCCGGGGCAACTTCAGCTCAGGTATGGCTGCCAGGCTTGGCCGTCCCCCTAATAAATTCGTTCGCTTTGCACCTGAGCCGGAGCCCGCGCTGCGAACCCTTCTCTCCTATCAATGACGACGCTCGCGGCCCCGCGGCTCCGCGGCTTTAGCAGTGGGATCTGCCTAACTCCCCTTCCCGCCCCTTTGCCTTCGCAGCCCTCGGGCTGTCGGAGAGAGAGCACGGGTCGGCAGTGAGCCAGGTTCGCCCCGCCTCGCGCGGCCGCCTCCGAAACCTCCTCAGACTGCACGCATTTCTTATGCGTGCAGACGCAGACTCATTCTACCTGGCCACCCGAGCCAACCGTCGGCGTCGCCTCGACGCGTTGGCAGGAAGAATCGAAACGGTGATTGAAAGCATAAGTCCCCAACCCGCCCCCCCTACCCCACCACCTCCACCCCCACCCCCATCACCACCCTGCTCCATCTCCGCCCCCACCCCCGCCTGCACCCCCCTTTTCGGTCAACGCGCGCCCTTGGTCATCGCCACCTTCAACGCCCGCACGCTCCAGCCCGACGCTGACCGCTGTCACTGCCTGCGCAGTGACGACTGTCAGTGCCATCGAGTCTCCAATCTTATTGGTTTCTGCATCGACAATAATATCGCCATCCTGGGAATCCAAGAACACAGGCGCACTGCATCGGCCCGCGGATCAACTGCCCTTGTTGCTGACGACATCGACGGCTGGCGGTTCTACTACGGAGGCGGCGACGGCACCGGGAACGGGGGCGTCGGTCTCCTCTGCTCCCCGCTCGCCGTACGCCACATGGGCGAACCCCAGCTGGTCAACGCTCGGCTCCTCGTGGCCACTTTTCATTCGATGGAGGGCCACTCGACCTACGCCCTGACGGTGGGCGTTGGTTACGCACCCCACTCCGGCCACCCAGAACAAGACCGCAAGGACTTCTTTGCAGCGCTGGAGAACCTGGCGAACGGCATCCCTGGTCGCAACTACCTCGCTCTGCTGCTGGACGCCAACGCCACGCTACCACCGGGTACTGGCGGATGTCAGCACGCCCCCAACGGTACGGTCTCCAATGCCAACACTGAACTTTTTGCTGATTTGCTTACGACATGCGATTTGGTCACTGCCAACACTCGCTTTCCACATAGTCCAGATGCTTTGGTCACACACACCTCGCCAACTGGCACTGAACGCTGCATTGACTATGTTGTAATGCGCAAGCGTCATCAAGGATCTGTACTAGCTGCTCGCTCGCATGTGATCCCCCTGGTGCGCTCCGATCATCGCATCGTCACCGCCCGCATCCGCCTGCGATTCCCCTCGCCCTTTCGTAAGCACGTGGCACCCCTGATTTGCGCACACTTCAGTTGCTCGAGAAATCTGACGACGCTCTGGAGGACTTCCCTGAAAAACGCGCCCACAAGCGCGCCGCAGAGGCGTTCGTCGACGCGCTGGACATCCCGGCCAGCCACGCCCAGCTGTTCGCTGCCGGCCCGGCATCGGCCCTTCGGCACCTCGCTGACAAGCTGCCCGCGGCCGGGGCCCTACTGCCCCCCCGCCGCCCGCCCCGCTTCACCAGCCTGCACCGGCTCCCCGCCGTCATCCAGGCCCGGCAAGCCCTGCGCGACAACAGCGACCCCGCCCGCTACGCCCGCCTCAAAGCCGATTACCACTCGGCCATCCGGCAGGCGACCAAGGAGCAGGAGGACCTTCATGTCCGCGAGTACTTCGCCCACCTCAAGGACCAGCACGGCAAGTACGCCTGGACCCGCCTGCGTCACGCCCAACGGCCCGCCGGCGGCGCGCAGCCGGCGCCGCGGACGCTCTCTGGCTCACCGCAGCAGCAGCTCGACCAGTGGTATTCCTCCCAGTCCCGGCTGCTCGGCGCCCCCCCGCCGCCTCCGCCGCTTGGCCCTCTGGCGGCCGCACGCCTGGCAGTAGCACCGGCGGACGTCCCTGCGCCGCCCACGCCGCCCGCCGCTGAGCAGGACTACACGTACCCAGCCCTGACGGAACCCCTGGCCGACCCCAACGAGCTCCCGCCGTTCACCGAGCTCGAGCTGAGCACCGCCGCCAAGCAACTCCGCTTTATGCCGCCGTTGGACCTGACCAGCTCCCAGCCCCGGTGATTAAGCTGACGGCGCTCACGGGGTTCCTGCTTGACGTCTGCAACCGGATCCTGCTTGCCGACGCGCCGCCGATTCCTGAGTGGCAGCACAGCTACCGTATTATGCTGTACAAAAACAAAGGTTCCCCTGACGACCCCGCCAACTACAGAGGAGTCTGCATCCAGAGCGCCGCACTTAAGTTGTTCATGCGCATGATCCTCAACCGCCTTCGTTCTGCTCTCGACTGTCACCTTGGGGAAAGTCAAATGGGCTTCCGTCCTGGGCGCAACACCGTCATGGCCATCTTCGTCGCGCGTCGCCTCTTCGAGGAAATCGCTCTCCTGCAACCTGGTGAGTTTCCCGCAATCCTGATCTTCGTCGACTTCATCAAGGCTTTTGATTCTGTCCTCTGGGACGCTCTATGGGCTGTACTTGCTCGCGCTCGCGTCCCCACTCCCCTGATTACCGTCATCCGCACGCTGTATGAGGGGTCCACCACTTCGGTGCGCACTCAACACGGCATTACCCCGCCATGCCCACTGCAGACCGGCGTCTGGCAGGGTTGCGTCCTGTCGCCGTACCTGTTTATTATTGTAGTGGATTATGTTATGCGCCAGGCACGTGCTCGCTTTGCTAGCATTGCAGGCCGTGCCCCTGGCCTAGCGATCACGAACGAGCTTGGGGAAGGGGGGCCGACTAACAAGCAGAATTTACTAGCTGACCTCATTTATGCCGACGACATCACGCTCATCGAGAAGCCGGAGTCTGCCCAACTTTGGCTGGACTGCCTGGCGCTCGAGGCTCGGGCGGTTGGTCTAGAAATCAGCCCCAAAACGGAGGCCCTGGCCCTCGGCATGGCAGGGCCCCCACCCACACTCCGCCTCTTAGACGATGCCGAGGTCAACTACCCTCCTTCAGGCCGCTTCAAGCTGCTCGGCAGTTGGCTTCCCGACTGCGAGGACGACATGACGACACGGATCGGCATGGCGTGGGCGCACACCTCCATGACCACCGCCGCTGGTGGAGCAACCCCGCCCTACCCCGGATCGTCAAGCGTGACCTCTTCAAGGTCGTCATTCTGACGATCCTGACCTACGGCGCCGAGACGTGGACACTGATGCAGGAGCTGGAGCAACGACTCGACGGCGCCGTCACCAAGATGCTGCGCAAGGCCCTTAACATCCCCTTTGGTTTGCACATTAGTAATGAGGATTTGTACGCTGATTTGCCCTATGTTTCCCACATTATTAGGCACAGGCGCCTGGGCCTAGCCGGGCACCTGGCCCGCACAGATCAGGTAGATACATCAGATAGACTAGCTGGCACCAAGCCCGCCCAGCCTGGGCGATATGTCCTCACCTGGCGTGCCCCCGGCCGCGCGCGGCAGGGCCGCCACCCGTGGACTTTTCGTGATAGACTCGGCATGGACATGTGCTACACTAGACGTGACGGGCTCACCCCCGGGCAGCCTCCTGGTTTGTCTGTAATATGGAGGCAGATGGTGCGCAAGGATAGATGGCAAGTAGTGATGAAGGAGACCACCCCCAAGCCTGTGGGGGCTCCGCGTGTGACCAAGTATGGCATTCATAGCGATTCGGGCCGCGGTGCCCACACCCCTGTAACTAGGACCTAGATAGCTTATACCATCCATTCCATCCCATGTTCCCCTCCCACTGAGGACTTATGCTCACGTGACGCAGTCACGTGTCTATTAATTAATTAATTAATTAATCTAGGTCCTAGTTACAGGGGTGTGGGCACCGCGGCCCGAATCGCTATGAATGCCATACTTGGTCACACGCGGAGCCCCCACAGGCTTGGGGGTGGTCTCCTTCATCACTACTTGCCATCTATCCTTGCGCACCATCTGCCTCCATATTACAGACAAACCAGGAGGCTGCCCGGGGGTGAGCCCGTCACGTCTAGTGTAGCACATGTCCATGCCGAGTCTATCACGAAAAGTCCACGGGTGGCGGCCCTGCCGCGCGCGGCCGGGGGCACGCCAGGTGAGGACATAGCGCCCAGGCTGGGCGGGCTTGGTACCAGCTAGTCTATCTGATGTATCTACCTGATCTGTGCGGGCCAGGTGCCCGGCTAGGCCCAGGCGCCTGTGCCTAATAATGTGGGAAACATAGGGCAAATCAGCGTACAAATCCTCATTACTAATGTGCAAACCAAAGGGGATGTTAAGGGCCTTGCGCAGCCACATATATGAGCCCCATAAACGGGGCCATAGTGAGCTTGGAGGGTCAAAACGTTGAAAATAGGTGTTGTATAAGTTATACAGCATCAAACATGCATCAAACATCATGACTGGATGACCTAATATGACTGAATCAGGCAGCCATAGCCAAAGCATCATCCACTCTCACAACGTGTTGAGCACATGCCTCGTGGGAACGGAGGTGCTGGGTTGTCATTCCATAACGCGTGCAATACTGAAAGAAAGAGGCACGTGTAATGCAAGGCTTGGATAGGTTGAGTGATCCATGAGCTTACATGCAGGCAATGACGCTGGAATGCATGCTAGCAAATGGTGGCAAGATGCTAACAACACATGATTATACACCATGATTATGGGCACCTAGCTGATCTTCTTGCACAATCAACGCAGTATAAACCATCAACATCCAATCCTCACGATATATGCACGGCTTGACGACGTATACAGCACCTAAATACTGCACAACTGCAACCTGCTATGGCTGACATGCAAGCAACGTCGAGTAGGATGGCGGTCTTAGAGAGGCTGGGCAGAGGTCGGTAGAAATAAGTGGAAAACTGGCAGAAACTAGGTAGAAACACGATATACTTACGCATGCAAGCACTATTGAGCCGGTGGCAGAGGCCATTTCCAGGAAAATACAGCATACCGTAGCAATATAGCCACGGTCACGCCTTGCGCTATTTGCAGGCACCATCATGCCCGGAGCTACCCAATAAAGGTCTGCACAAATCTCGGTTTAGCCGAGAGTCCGGGCGTTCGGAATGAATGAACATGTGTTAAGAAGTCGAAACACCATGGAAATACCAAGCATGGTGCCGCAGTAGACCCGAGTCTTGACGTAATAATATGTATGCCGGTTTTCAGGGTTTCCGCATGAAAGTTGGGTGAGAAACTGGAAAAAACTACGTTTCCTTTGCCCCAGTACCTCAAAAAACTCGTAGAAACCTAATTATCAATCTTTGAACGCATCATCATGGTCGTGCTACCCAACAGCCACTGAAATTCGCGCGAAAACTGGCGAGATCTACCTGCCGCCATCGCTGTCGTCTTCACCTTCGTCCCGCAAAAATGCCTGATTTCAGTGGTACATATTTGTTTGCAGCTGTCACAAAAAATAATACCAAAAATACCAGGATTTTTTCTTGAATTCTATGAGATGTTTCTGACCTATATTGAAAGTTTCAGACCAAAAATCGCATGTTTAATAGGTTTGCCACGTGTCAGATTACAACGCGATACATCGCGTTCTAACCCTACAACTCGATGTATCGCGTTGTAAAAAAACACGGGTTAACGCGTTGTAGAAAAACACGGGGTTAACCCGTGTTTTTTTACAACGCGATACATCGAGTTGTAGGGTTAGGACGCGTTCTAATCTGACACGTGGCAGACACAGTAGATATGAGATTTCGGTCTGAAACTCGTTGGACGGACGAGTTCGTATCATCCCGTAGAATTCAAGAAAAAATCCTGGTATTTTTTCACTTTTTTTGTGACAGCCGCAAACAAATATTTTATAAAAAGTAATCGGTTTTCTCTGAATATAGTTTTATTAAGGGGAGGGGATATGCCTAAAGGGCACTTTTCTGGAAACCATACCTATGCATGTGCTAAAAATCCAATTATGGTTGGGAACCATAAATATGATAAAAAAAAAATTTTCCAGCCACTTGGGGGTGGTACTAGCCCCCACCATACACCGGTTACGCGCTAAAAATAGAAAAAGACGCTACTTTAGTCACATTTTTCCTAGGACAATGGGCAAACATATTGGGACCAAATCATATATTCCCGCATAGTTCCCCCACTTTTGAGAAAGCCTGCCTAATTTTGAGCACAAAATAATGATGTTTAGACACATTGATGGATTTTCCCGCAAAAAGGGTCCTTTTTTAAACAAAAAAAAATAAAACAAATCATAAACACATGCAATAGTGCCAAATCATATATTCCCAAATACTAGAGAGGGGGGGACATGCAGCCCCAAATTTTCAGGTCATTCTGACAAGCGCAGCCCTATTTGATGGATATTCCTAGATTGCCACGTGGCAGCGCCAGACACTAGGAAAAAGCTCATTCATCATCACTAAAGGCCTCCCCAGGGTCGCAGTCCTGGCAGTACCACTCCCCCTTTGGCACACTTTCGAGGGTGAGACCGGTGCACAGCATGTGGGCCCCCTGCACACAATCGGTGCCACCACAGATGAGGAAGGGGTTGTGAGTTGTGTGTGTGGGGCCACCGCAGAACATGCACAGTCTAGCATCAACATCCATGTCATCCCCATCCTCATCCCCTGCCCCCCCCTCCTCATAGTGCACCCCCTTGCTGTATGTGCACCGGTCCTGCTTGCCCTCCTTCCAGTGCCTTTTCTTCTTCTCTAACTTCCTTTTCATCTTGCGCCGCTTCCAGTCATGCTGCCCCTTGAGCTGCTGCTGCCACTCCCTCTTGGTGATGATGGTCCCCAGCTGCGCCTCGACAGCGGGGGTCACTGTCACACCCAGTTCCTCTGCATCCTCTAGCCACCACTGTTCACCGTGCTGCACGTGCAGTATGCCCACCGCGCATGCACCTGGGTACAGCCCTGCCCCAAACCCGCCCTTCCCACCGGGGACAGCCCTGATCTGCTGGGAGTGCAGGAACTCATTCCTGTTGCTGCTGGCATCGTGGGTGCAGGCCTCTAGAATCTCCATCGTGGTGTACTTGGCCCAGACAGCCTTGACCAGCCCCAGCACATCCACCGTCACCCCCTGCGGCGTGCTCGCAGCGACGGGCAGCCACGTGGTCCCACCCCACCCGGGCGTTGTGTCCCCCACCACAGAGCCACACCACTGCTGCTCAACATGCGGCTGGCTTGGATCCGCTTGCCGCACATAGTTAGGCCACTGCTCACACTCGTCGTGCTTGTTAAAGTAGTGCAGCAGTGCGTTGCCTAGTGCCCCCTTGAGGTGGACTGCCCCCATGTGCCCGTTGGCATGGATGCACGTGCGGAAGGAATAACACATGGAGTTCACTGTGGGGTCATCTAGCACCCCCCTGAGCTTGCCCAGGTGCTCCTTCTTGAGCTTAGTCAGTGCATTGTACAAACACCCCCCCAAGTGATTGATGTCTTCCTTCTTCTCGGGGATGAGGCCTGCCTCTGCGAGGAACTCGTCCTCTTTGACCCGTGCAAACCAGGTGGTGTCACCATCGCTAACCACCTCAGCAGCGTACAAGCGTTGTGCCATTGGCTTTGGCAGCACCTCCTTCTCCCCTCCTGCCCCCTCCTCCCCTGCTGCCCCCTCCTCCCCTGCTGCCCCCTCCTCACCCTGTGCACCACCTGCCCCGTGCTGATGCCTGCAACCGTGGATGCCAGGTCACGCAGCAAGAAGACAGCCCCCTCCCCTTCCATGCTTCTACTGCTGCCTGTGTGGTTGAGATAGCACACATGGGGCCCGGGCTCCTTGCCTGCCTTGCTGGCCACCTCGCAGACCTGACACCACTTGCCAGAGACATGGTGGCCCACACACAGCCCAGTGCCATCGTGAATTACCGACTGCTGGCCAAAGGGGGATGCAAAACCCCGGTTGGGCCATGACCCATCCAGCGTCAGGCGGCAGCCCTGCCTCCCCTCCCCATCTACATCAAAGCGCTTGTGCTCCTGCTCCCATGCCCGCACCGTCTCCCTATTCTCCATTAGCTGATCATGCAGGTGCTCCTTGACAATAGACGTGGCAGCTGCGACATCCTTGCGCCACGTGCTATGCCCAGTGGTGCACCTCAGCCCTAGGAGCGTGGCTAGCCGCACAAGCACGGGCTGGCTGATACCAAACAACACCCCAGCCACTGCCATGAGGCTGTTGAGCATGTTGCGATCCACACCCGGCCTCAGGTCAGAATTAGGGGAGAGGATGTCTTTGGTACACCACCATGGCCCGCCATCTACCCCCGTGCAGCTGCTATTAGTGCACCAAAGCACTACAGAAGATGGGCTGCCACGATCAGCAGTCGCGTGCAGCTCTGGTTCTCCTATCTTGACAGTGCACAGCTTGCAAGAGGGGCATGCCATGGCACCAAGAATGGCCTCAAGGTTGTGGGCATCCACCAGCAAACGAGGCATCTCAAACGGCTGGCCGCGAGCAGGGGCAGGCACAGTTTGATGCGAGGTGTGTACCTTGGCGTGATGGCCTCGCCCGTCCACCTTCTTGGGCGATGGACCATACAACTCCGGTGCCTTTCTTTTGCGCCCACTGCTCGACGGCGTTACTGGCGCACCACCCTCGCTGCCAGGGGTCGATCCAGTTGCTGGTGTTGCTGGGCTGACGCTTGTAATTGATGCCTTGCGCGTCTTTTTATTCGACTGTGTGCGCCGCCGACCTGGCCCTTTCTCTTTCGTCGAGCCGCGAGGGCGCCCCCTGCCCCTGCGTTGCGGCGTTGCTGCTGCCTCAAAATCGGTGCCTAACCACGCAGCGGATGTCTCCTTAAGTCGCCGTGACCGCTGCGACCCTGATCGTTTGCCGGGATTCGGCATTTCTCCTTTTTGCGGGCTATACTATACTGCACGAAAAAAACCAGTTATCTGTCGGACGTGGGTATGAAGCCCACGTACGCGGAATCTGGAAAACGAGCGCGAATCATGGTGTAAATTTCTTCGGGCAGCTCTTTGGCACTCCCGTCTGGCTCGCACCACCCAAGTTTCGCAGCAAACCAGCGATATGCTGCGTTTCTAAACTTATTATTCGAGTCCGTGACCTCCTTGGGAGGGGTGTGTTTTCTGCCGGCCGAGCCGAGAATAATTAGCTGTTCCCGCGACATGATTTGTTCAACATCAAAAGTAGCATACCCATTTTCATTTTTCCAAGCTACAATGGCCTGAATAGCCGCGTCTTCTAGAGCCTGATCGTCAATCACCGCCGCCATCGCACCTTCGTCTTGCCCAATTTTTCCGTGCACGTGAAATTTTAGGTTCGGTTCCGGCGCGAATTTTTTGGCGCCAAAAAATTCGGGCATGTCCCGTCCCCTTAACGCATGCGGGAAAGATAGGGCCGATATGCCTTGGCCTGCATGTGGAAGGCTGTCTGCGACATGGGCTGACTAATTCGATCTGTACAAAGGGTTTCATGCTCGCCTGAATTTTCCTTGGATGACCCGGTTGTTTATAAGGGTCGGTGGCTATTAGTTAGAGGTCCGAGAAAATTACTTGTAGGTTTTATACGACTTAACTGCAAAGATTCGTATTTGGTTGCACCAGCTGAGGTTAGCTGGGGACCTGTAGGGTCGGCTGGTTGCTGAACCCACGAATCTTTGACTGATTTGGGTTCTTTAGCGAGTCGTGATTAATTATTGTATAGTGGATTCGGACCGGCCCAAGGGGTCGATGGGCGAGTTTTATGTTTGTCAGTCGTGGGGACCTTGTACAAGTACCTGTACGGAACTACGCACTAGCCTGGGGGTGCGTGACCACGTTGTTTGTAGTGGCGTTTTCAGCACTGTTCAGGCTGGCGTGTGACGCATGCCGGTGTAACTTAATTAATTTAGGATGCTGTCAGCTTGTGTGTCTGTGGACTGGTCATGCAAGCTAGGAAGGCAGTGATCCACAGTTGTTTCTTTCCCCCTGGAGGCTTCTTGCTTCCGCGTGCGGATTGAGAAACCTTAAGGCCACTGTTAACTGCTGCATTTGCGGCCATGGACAACTCTGACAGAGCTAACGGTGTGACGAGCTATTAATTAGGAACATAACTCCGTTGGGAGTAAATGTAGCACATATCCCAGAGAAGGGGCATATGGCTTTGAATACATTCTAAGCTACTTCCTGCAAGGGTGGGAATGTAAACGACACTTGCTCGAGGTGCACCAGGGCACCTGCACCCCCATGATCTATCAAGCTCAACCCAGCTAAGGGGAGCCTGTCATGGTGGGGGAAGATCAACGTGGCTATACAGTATACACAAGCTAGGCATGGCTTCTCATCAGAGAGTGACTCTCTGTATAGGCAGGGCTGAGCTCATTCTTAATGCAGCATCCATGGGCGCACATGCCACGAGCCACGAGGTAGCCATGGCTGACGGCGGAGCTCATAACTTTCACGTTTGAGCACCGAATTTCGCCGTGAATATCACTATCGCTTCGTCTTTCTAAGACGCACATGCTGATATAATTTTCCGAATCTGAAACGCAACTGATATGACGAGCAAACGTCCTTTGACGCAACGCAGTTTGGCGGATGCGCTCGGCCATGAAAATCCTGCAGCCCAGGCTGCAGCTTCGCCATCAGGTCCGGCAGGCAGCGGTCGGACACTAGTCGTGCACTGGTGGTCGCCCAGCAACCTCCCGGGCTTAATGCCTCGCCATCGGCATCGCCTGACCCGAAACGCACCCGCTCAGCCGACAAAACAGGATGGTCCCGCCCCTCTGAACCGCGCTTTCGGCCCCAACCTTTCCAGGTCGATGATCACGACTGGACCAACATGGGCTCCGACCGATGCTCTGGACTGCATCTTCTACGGGGACTACGCCTCGCTTTACGACCTGTGCATCCATCTCTACGACCAAAGTCGCCTCCTCTGCAGCAACGGCAGCCGCTGGCAAGCCCACGGTGCCCTGCTTGGCTGCCCCCGCCCCGGCCAGCTCCAGCACGCCATCGATCCTCAACTCCCTTCTCCATAGCTCTGACGGCGAGATCTGGGCTCTGGACATCCATCTCCGCCTCCACCCTCCGTTCCATCCTCACGGATTCAAGCCTTTCAGCAGCACGTGACCGGCCCCCCTTGCTGCTGACGTCGCAGCAATGGGTGGCCCGCTGGCTGCTGAACTTCCTCACCTCACCGCCACCTCCACTGCCATTTCCGCCTCCACTGCCGACATCAAAGCCCAGCTCCTCGACCTCGACCAACGCCTTCAAGCCACCGCCAATAATGCCCTTGAGAGCTTGCATGACACCGCCGGCCTCACCGCCCAGGCGGTGAAGGACATCGCCGCCCAGCCGGCGCCTGCTGGCCCGGCCGGCGATGCTCCCTCCACCTGGGCGGACTTGCTGCAGCACACCACCACCTCCACCATCTCGGCACAACTCAAGCAACAAGCCCTCGACCTTCGCGAGGAAGCCGACATCGCCCGGCGCAGCCACAATGTCATCGTCAAGCACTTCCACCAGCCGGCAGGTGAGACCTCCACGAGCCTTCTTGAGGCATTTAAGCGCGACATTTTTGCCCCCATGCTACTCTGACACTGGTGAGCTGGCCATGTCGGCTGTCCGCCTCCCCTGCGCGCGGGGGAAGGCTGGCCCGGCACCCGTGCTCCTCAACTTTAAGTACATGGCGGACAAGCTGTCGTTCCTTAAATGCCGCAAGAAGCTCTCGGAGACTCGCTTCACGCTGGACGACGACTTGACCCTGGCCCAGCAACAGCGGCGACGCGAGCTATGGACGACCTACCTCCAGCTCCGGCAAAGCTCGCGCACGGGGGAAGCCGGTATACTGGATCGAGGGGGGCGGTCATCCACGTTGACCACAAGCCCTGGCAGCCCCCGGCTCCTGCCATGCACCTCAGACTAGGAATATATATTTTAAAAATATAATTACTTACAGCAGAGTGAAATCAGACTAGGAATATATATACCAGTAATTATATTTTTAATATATATTCATTGAGAATGATAGATTACGGATTTAATATATATACCAGTTACTAGTGTAGATTAGTAAGGCTTAGCCTAGCATGTGGCCCACGCGCATGTGCGCCCATAATGGCCCCCATGGATGATGCCTCCAACATTTAGCCACGCTATGTCTATAATGGGACCCCCATGGATGTTGCATTAAGAATTTAGCCATGCTATGCCTATGCAGATGGTGCGCAAGGATAGATGGCAAGTAGTGATGAAGGAGACCACCCCCAAGCCTGTGGGGGCTCCGCGTGTGACCAAGTATGGTGATTCATAGCGATTCGGGCCGCGGTGCCCACACCCCTGTAACTAGGACCTAGATAGCTTATACCATCCATTCCATCCCATGTTCCGCTCCCACTGAGGGCTTATGCTCACGTGACGCAGTCACGTGTCTATTAATTAATGCCTATGCAGAGAGATGCTCTCTGTTGAGAAGCCATGCCCTCGCCCTTGTATAGCCATGATGATCTTCCCCCACATGGCGTGCTCCCCCTTAGCTGGGCATAGCGTGATAGACCGTGAGGGTGCGGGTGCCCTGGTGCAAGGGTAAGAGCAAGGGTAGCTTACATTCCCACCCTTGCATGAAGTAGCCTAGGATGTATTAAAAGCCATATGCCCCTTCTCAGGGATATGTGCTACATTGACTCCCAACGGAGTGATGTTGGCTAATTAATTAATTAATTAATTAATTAATGGGGGGTCCACTATAGGCAGGGCGTGGCTAAATTCTTAAATGCATCATCCATAGCCATTATGGGCGCACATGCGCTGGGGCCGCGTGGTAGGCTAAGCCTTACTAATCTACACTACTGCTATATTCCCTAGACTGGGGGTGCCTGCCAAGGCTTGTGGTCGACGTGGATGACGTCCCCCCTCCAGTATACCGGTTTGCCCCCTGTGCTTTGCCGTATCTGGAGGTAGGTCGGCCATAGCTCGCGTCTCCGTTGTTGCTGGGCCAGGGTCAGGTCGTCGTCCAGCGTGAAGTGAGTCCTCCGGAGAGCTTCTTGCGGTTTTTAAGAAACAACACCTTGGTCCGCCATGTACTTATGTGACGAGCTATGGATGCCGAGAATGCTCATTACTTTTACATCCGGGCATGAAATTTGGTCGGGTAAATTGCAGTAGACGCGCCTTTTGATGACGAACACGATGATATAATTTTCGGCAGCCATCGCGCAAGATTTAGCGCAATATCATAAAACGCAGCACAGGCAGGGTTCGTATTTTCCGGAAACCAGCCATGGCGGAATCACCGTCAGCCGCCTCCCATTCCCCCGCCGATGGGGAGGATTCAGCGCCTCACACCATTACGCAACTAGTCGACGCTGTGGAAACCCATTGCGACCCAGCCACGGCCGACTGCCGAAGCCGCCATTAACGCCTTGTCCAAGCGGCATTGCTCCGGCCCAGCCGACGAGATGGACAGCCAGATCCCTCCGCCTTCGGCTCCTTTTTCCAGCGAGGTTATCTGTGAGGACGACCCCCTTGACGACGCCATCAACGACGCTGAGTTTAACCCCGCGTCTTTCATATGCCTATGCCGGCTATATCCTGCACCACCTGGACGACAACAAAATTGTGATCTATTTTCCTGGCACGTCTGGCGAGACCATCTTGAACAGTGGACGAGATTGCCGAGATGGACGAGCCCCAGCTTTGCCTGTCTGTTTTCCTGAGCTACGCGCAGGCCCGGGCTTGCCTTCGGGCCGGCCTCATTGCCGCTTTCGAGGACGCCGAGCACGGCACCGCCAACACCCCTATTGCTTCCCCGGAAGCAGACCTGCTCCAGCTCAATAAGAAAGTGTCACGGACGCGAGCTATGTCATCCGGGCGCCCACTATGCACAAGGCCGGTGACGTGCGCATGGAATTTGTTTTCTACGCATTTTCGACAAAGGCTAGTGACCGGGGGGGGGACACTAGCACTTGCAGCATAAGAGCGGACGAAAGTGTACGTGCGCGCGCCCCGGGCCAGGCACAGCTGGGCGCGCAGCACTGACTTGAGCGGACGGCAGCACAAGTGCGCAGCGTCGAGAGGATCATACGCGAGTTAGTGGACAGCTGGCCGCTGGAGCTGGAGCTGGACTGCTGGACTTCAACAGCGCCGAGGCTATTGACAGGCCAGGTGTCTTTGTGGTGTAGAATAGCGGGTCAACGTTATGAGGACTGGACAGAAAATGGAAAAGGACAATTTGCGGTGCGGAGCCAGATCGCTGGAATGAATGCGAAATCGCTGGCAGCCCTACAAAGGGATTTCTTCTGGAAAGGAAAGATTAGAAGCAATGTTTGCTGGGCCTGGCACTCACACGCAAGGTGTGAGCGTGCAGATTGTCTGAAGGATATTATGCCTCGACCTTGGTGGTCGTGACTCAATGCCGGACATTCCCAGGGACAGAAATGCCAGAGCCTCTAGGAGATGAGATCGGCAACAGGGTAGCAATTTAGATTTTGTCGGGATGCCTTCCTGCTTTTGTTGGCATGTGTGGTAGAATTAAAGCCAGGACATCAACTGGACTGATGCGGTTTCGATTTGCATGCGGTGAACAGGCAGCAAGATAGTTTTGGCATTCCTCAGTGGCTGGACTGACAAGTGTGGCGTGTGTCATGCGTGTGGCATGACGAATGGTTTGGGTCATAGTCGAAGAGGACTCTCACGCAGCGTGTAGTCTCTTCGAGTCTCTCGTTAGTGGCCTTCGTGTTTCTCCCTTTCCTTGGGAGCAAGGCCGGTAGCATGTCATGGAGCGCTGCCTAACTGCGGGCTCGTCAGTGAGCATGGAGTGCATCGATATTGAGACTATCAACGTGTTGTAATTGTATTAACTTTCTCAATAAATTCCGCATGTGTGGCTTCATCATCAGACTGTGCAAAGTGTGTGTTGTGAAAGCATATTTGTTCTATAGCAGGGGAGCATCATCTTGCACCATCATCATTGTCGCAATTAGATTAGTTGGAGCGTCTAGCTAACGCCCCAGCAAGGATAGTCAAACGCGGCATGTGACGGTACACAAGGGGATCAATAAGGTGGTCATCAGGCACGACGGACAGTTCCTTGTCCTCGGCCGGCTGAGAACTCTCCTTTCGTTACTCGAAGAGACTACCTCCATCTGCAAAGGAACATTTTCATTTCAGCAAAGAGAGACGGTGTGCAGTTTTCTGGCGGGGAAGACTAGCACACATAGTGGTGGCCTGATCAACCACTAAGTCTTTCCGATTAAACCGTTGCAACTTAGTAGTGGTTGTGGCAGTTTATGTCATATCACACTAGGTCGGTCACAGCGTTTTTGGCAAGCCACGCAGGCTGTGCCAACACGGGCGTCGACACCGACGGGCAGGAGCTCTCCAGGGTCGATACCACCATCAACATGTCAGGAACTGACCCCACAGCATCAGGCAGTGGTGGGTCAGCGCCGGCAGCTACGGGCGGTCAATTAAGCAACTGACCCACCCATGCAGCGGTCGTCTCGGCACTAGTGCGGACACCGCTTTGTTAGGTAATGGAGCGCCTTCCCTTTCTTCGTCGGCAGGGGACGGTGGTGCTCTTACCCAAGTGCTGCGCCTGCTGTGCAAGAGCAAGCGGCAGAGCTGGCGGCACTCCGAGCTCAGCAAGCGACGCAGTTATTGTTAGCGCTCCCACGGTCCTTAATTTAGGACTGTCCTAAATTTAGGACCAATTTACTATAACCGAGGTACCGGGGGGGGGGGGGTCACTATATGGACCGTACCCCATGTGGACCGTACCCGGCATGATGTACCCGACCCGTGGTACCGGCACATGATACCCGGATTCCGTACCCGGCCATCAGCTCCGTGGCAAGCTTCTGCGCCACCGTACCGGCAAGGGCTGCTGCTGCTGCAGATCCGGATACCGACTGGCAGCAGTTCCGAATTTCCCAGCAGCGTCATCGTGGCAACGACGCGCAACTCACTTTCAATTCTTGCATGAGTGAGGTCAAGTCCTTGGGGTCGGTAACCCGTAACCGGGGTAATGGCGGTGAGCCCAGGCGGTGGCTGAGGCCAGAGTAGGGGCCGGCCTTGTTGCATAATCAGACAGACTCGGTGAGCAGAGCCACGAGGTCCAGCGTAGACAAGGTCAGAAGGGTTTGCACATTAGCTGTGCCGTTAGTGTCTCAGTGTCCAGAGGCCTCAATTGAGGCCTTTTGGCTCAATTGAGGCCTTTTTTCCCAAGATCTCACAAAGTACGGTATTTTGGCGGGAAGGACCGGTCCTATGGGTCGTCCGGCCCCAGTGGCGCGAATCTGGTACATGTGCTGAGCGTCCTGACCCGTTGGGGTCGACAGGGGTCGACGGTTACTGAAAAATACGTGAGGTGGAAAAGTACCTATTTTGGCCACTTTCGTGCAACGGGACGAGGAATTTTCACGAATGCACGACCATGGCGGCCTCGAGTAACATGGACCGTATGGCCACGTTCGTGCATCATTTCGAGCAGTATGGAGCGCGTTGGGCAGATAAGTTATCCTTGAAGCTAGCCCGACCGCTAAATGTGTCAAAAGTCGATTTATAAATTCGTGGGATCGTTATTTGTGTGCTGAATGCCAGGTTAGTGAAGTTCAGATGGGGCGTAGATGGCGTTGATAGTGCGCCTGCCAGCAGGACGATGCTTCGATATGTTGGGAAGGAGACTAGCGGAACGGCGGGGGGGGGTGTTGGGGCAGCCGTGACTAAAGGGGCGCTGGTTATATTCGAGCCTTTTGTCGTGAATCCATAGGTAGAGGAAGGGGTGTTTTTAGCTAGGAAAAACTGGGTTGCGGACAATAAACGCGCGCGCGCCCCCAGATATGGGAGCGCAGTTATGCGAACAGCGCTGGTGAGGCCGCTGCAGCCGCTTTCATACGTCAATGGACGACGCATGGAGCGTCTGTCCGGCCAGATTAGCGGGCTGCATCGCTTCCGGACAACTTGAAAACGCCGAGCTTGAACAGCTTTTCTGATGCAGCCACGTTCAGCGCCAACGCATGTGCGTGCTTAGTGATCCCGGGTGTGAGGGGTGTGAAAGGTAAGTGCGTCCTGGTGGTAGAAAGGGAATGGCATCGATTTGCTTGTGATATCGCCAGTTTTTAGCTGCCTATCGGCACCTAGTGCCGAGGTAACGTAAGGCAGGCTATATTGCTTCGTGCAGTGCTCTGCGGCTGCGGCCCCCACCGTGTAGACGTGTTTACTTTCCATAAGAAGCATGGCAGTTCCTGCCATGCTGGCCATGTCTCAGGCAACCCTTGCAAAGCTTAAAATCAAGCTAGAGGTCTAGAAGACAGTGCAAATGGTGTCCAGTTATGCTTGTATATCTTGCCATGTGCTGTTCATCTGCTGCCGCGGCAGCAAACCCCTGTCAGAATATACCGTAACAACGTAGATATTGGGGCTATGTGAGTGAAGCTAAGCGCTTGGAAGGTCACACCTATTATTATAATGCATGATCCTTGTGCGTGTTTGTAATAGAGGCTTTGGATTCCTCATGGTTACGTGCAATACCCATGGCAGGCTGTTGCTGCCTGCAGTGCTGCGCGACAGCCCCGGCCGTGCAATTGTGTAAGAGGCGTCCCTTGGGGAGCATGCCATGTCATGCCATGCTTACCGTGTTGTGGGGAAACCTCGTAAGGTCCAAAAGACACCTAAGAGGCAGAGGGAACTGAGTACTAGCGCATTTTTTCTGCTTGCATCTATGGTCATGCTGTGTTTATGGTGCCACCGCAGCGACACCCTGTTTTGTTAAATCATAATTAAATAGGTATTGGGGCTATATGACTGATGTTAAGTGCTGGCAACCCCAAAACAATCATAATAATGCATGGCCTATGCTCATATTTGGAAAAAAGTTGTTTGGCTGCATGCAACACCCAATATAAAAAAGGCCTCAATTGAGGCCTTTTTCTGGACATTGGGACACTAGCAAATGCCGCAGCGTCGATCGAAGGGTGCATTGCGGACTTCAGTAGCGGTGTGCCCCGAGTCGGCAGGGGCTGCGACGAACACTGTTGGCCTGAGGGCCCGGGCCGTGCTAGTGTGGCCACGGGGAGATTTAGGCCCATGTTTCTTGGCGGCAGACTCCATAGCCTGAGAGTTGCCCGTGCCTTCTCCTATGGCTGGCGCCTGCGGGGCGTCGCCTGCACAGGCGGCAGCAGGCGGTAATTCCTTGCGCCCTGATTTCTTGGTATAACCATCTTCAAGACCGAGCTCGGTCGATGTGGCGTGGAATGGCAAGTCGATCGTGACAAATCCGACCTAATTCGGTGACCAAACGTGGTAGTTATCGTCGTTTACGTCCGCCATAGCATGTCAATTTTGAATTTCGCGCCTATCTTGTTCATGCAGTATGCCCCTCAGAAAAACCACTGCCACCTTTTTTTCCAGCGCAATTGTTTGCCAAGAAACAAACTCAAGCTGGTGAGCCTCTAACCACAATGAAGCCTCTGCTCATTGCTATGAAGAAAGGCCGCGTCAA
This sequence comes from Mesostigma viride, assembly GCA_009746045.1. Taxonomy (NCBI): domain Eukaryota; kingdom Viridiplantae; phylum Streptophyta; class Mesostigmatophyceae; order Mesostigmatales; family Mesostigmataceae; genus Mesostigma; species Mesostigma viride. The sequence goes on along the minus strand of RPFO01001385.1, from coordinate 43,518 downwards.
TATTCACACAAAACTGAGTGCTGTTAGCAATCTCCTTCCAAAAAACCACTCAGCAAATCCCTGACAACTTGACGATATGCCACGGTCACGCTTTGACACGTCCCAGCCATGCAACGTACATAAAAACCACTGAAAGGTGCCAGGAATCTGGCGATGCGCAGCACGGAATGGCATTATACCTGGCGCTAACTGCACGGAAAGAAGCCGAAAACTTGCGTTGATAACCCATAAAGGAAGCGAAACATTCATAGGGTCACGCTGAGCACACGATCGTACCATTATACCGGCATTGTCCTTCGCCCAGCGGCGCAGGAAAGAACAATTAATCTTCCATGGAATAAGAAGACGCACATCGTGCGAGCCTGGAGAGTAACTTACCGATCATGACGGAAATCTTGCCGAAACCCAGCAAATTTTTTATAAGGGGACATGACACATTGAAAGTGCACTTTTCTGGAAAACAGACCTGTGCACGGGATAAAAATCCAGTTATGCTTGGGAACCATAAATATGTGAAAAAAAAAAAATTCCAGCCACTTGCCCGGGGTGGTACTACCCCCCAGCATGACCCAGTTATGAGCTAAAAATAGAAAAAGACGCTATTTTTGGCCCGATTTTTCCTAGGAGACTGGGCAAACCAAAAGTGACCAAACCACATATTTTTTTCCAAAAATCCCCACCCTTGCAAATAAATCTGGCTACTCAGGACCACAAAATAAGCACGTTTAGACTATTTGATGGGGTTTAGCGGCCAAGCCCAACCTCAACGTCATCGTCAAGAACTTCGCCCTGGAGGAAGGTGAGAATTCCGAGAAGCTTGCACGTGCGTTTGAGAGCAAAATCCTTGCACGCATGGGCCTCCTTGGTGAGATCGAGCTGGCCGCCCACCGCCTCCCCCGCGCGCGGGGTAAGGCAGGGGCGCCTCCGCTTCTTCTCATCTTTGAGAGCCCAGCGGACAAGATTTCGTTTCTCAGACGCCGCAAGCGGCTCGAGAAGACTCCCTTCACCCTTGACGACGACTTGACCCTGGCGCAGCAACAACGGCGACGGGAGCTATGGCCGACCTACCTCCAGCTCCGGCAGACCAAGGCGGGCCAGCCGGTGTACTGGAAGGGGGCGGCCATCTACGTCGGCCACAAGCCCTGGCACGCGACCCCCTCGACCACCGCGGCCCCAGCGACTCCAGAAGCCCCAGCCTAGGGGAATACAGTAGCAGTAGTGTCGGATAGTTAGACAGTGGCCTTGTACATGCCCGCCTACTACAGGCATTATACCAGCTGAGGCCTAGCCTTTTTAGTCATGTACATGTGTGCCTATGTTGAGCCACCCTCCAGATGATGCCTAGCTTTATTTTTATTATGCCGTGCCCATGCAGGGAGTCACTCCCTGCTGAGAAGCCAAGCCATAGCTGTTGTATAGCCATGATGATCTTCCCCCACATGCCACGCTCCCCCTTAGCTGGGCATAGCGCGATACATCATGAGGGTGCAGGTGCCTTGGTGCACCTAGAGCAAGGGTAGCTTACATTCCCATCCTTGCATGAAGTAGCCAGAATGTATTAAAAGCCATATGCCCCTTCTCGGGGATATGTGCTACAGATACTCCCAACGGAGTTATGTTTCTAATTAATTAATGGGGTTTAGCCCAAAACACGTATTTTTTTGGTCCTAAAAAAATAAATCAAATAGTAGACACATGCAAAAATTTCAGTGATGACATTTATACTAGGCCTAGGGTGGGAATTTCACTCTCACAAAGTTTGAGCTCATTCTGAGCACGTTTACTCATGTTGATGGGTGTAAACATGCAAAAAAAAAAAATGACAGAAAATCCGGGTTATGAGCACAAACAACACCCCTTTTACACCCTAGCCAACCACTAACTGGGGCAAACCAGGTGCATATAATAAAATGTATCATAAAGCTTGCCACCAAATTACAGGTCATTCTGACCTAGTTTGCCCATAGTACATCATGTTAAAGCTGCCACCCTGCATGATTGGTACACTGTGGCATGAGTGATGAGGGACACCATAAGCACATTCCTAAGCTTGCCCCCTGCAAATTGGGCAGAAGCACGTAAAGCAAATGCTAGATGCTTGAAGGAGACATCCACCGACAAAATCATTACGCAAGCAGGCATGACCACTTGCGGGAATCACCTCATAGCTAACACCCAGTCATGATTAAAAAAAAAAAATTAAATTATAACATGCCTCCGTGGGGAGATCATGTAGCACATATTCCATGATGGATGGGGTGGAGGAAGCCGCGTAATCGAACTATCCTAACTCTAAGCTATCTAGTCTAGAAAATCCTAACTACACTACTCATCAAAACGCCTCCTCCGCTTGGGGGGAGGGGGCTTGCCCACAGGGTCGAGCGTGTGCGCCTTGACAATCTTCTTCCACCGCGTCTTGTCCTGCATGGCAGTCCAAAGACGGGAGAGAGAGTGGATGCGGTGCTCAAACTGGGCTGGGACCACTAGGTCGTCCAGCAACATCCAGATGGATGTAGTTCGTGACAGGTTTCCCTACCCTTTTGGGAATGCCCTCGGGGCCAGGCCAGGTCAGAATGTGTCGCCCTGGCTGGCCAAGCCGCTGGGGGCCGGCCAGAGCAAGGGCGGTGTTGACCTGCATGGCTGGTGCGAGCAAGGTGTCCTACAAATGCTATCCACTACAATACGCTTCCGCGGACACCTTTTTCAGCGTGGAAAGTGCCCCCGGGCTTCCGGGGCAAATTCAGCAAGCGCTGCGGAACTTAGATACTAAAATTTCGTTTTTGGTTCGTACCGTAAAGCCAATCATTTTGCGCCCGGATCAAATTGTGATCTGGTCACTGAACACGAAAATTTCAGCGGAACGCACGATCCACAAACGCAACTAGAGGAAAATTTCAGTGACGAAAATGTAGTACCGTGTAACCAATCAAAATGTAGTAGGACTTCGCTAAAGTCACGTTCGGAATTAATCCCCGCAAGATTCCCTCGCGAGATTCCCCCGGATGATTCCCCCCGCTAGGTTCAGGCTCCAGTCGATGCTCGCCAAATGGCGCAAGACGAACCAACAATTGTTGAATCAACGGTGCGAATCCTCGGTACAGCTCGGGTAACATTCTCACTCATTTCGCGTCTCCTATGAACCATATTGTAGTGTCCTACGCTGCCTAATCTCGTCCGAAATACGAGGCATGCCATGATACAAAGACTCTGATGACGGACGCTCGGAAAACCCTAGTCTACGTTAAGGACCTGTCGGAGCATCCTGTAAACCGTGCCGTCCAGCCTAGCTGCCAGTTTGGGTGGGATTGTCCACGCCTCGGCGCCATTATACGTGAGCACCGTGAGGACGAGGACCTTGAATTGAGCATGCGCTTGCGGTGCTCGCCCAGGCCCTTCGAGCGCCAGTAAGGTGTTGAGCGAACGGAGCTTGGCCCAGGCAAGGCCGATGCGGGTGTCCACATCGTCGGCAGTGTCAGGAAGCCAACTCCCGGAGCCAACAGCTTGAAGCGGTCGCGGAACGGGACCTCCGTCCCGTCGAGCAGGCGCGGCAGCGGTGGTGTACTGGAGGCCCCAATCACCATCGCCTCAGTTTTGACACTAAGGCTCCAACCCCACCGCCCGCGCCTCCAGGCCCAGACAGTCCAGCCAGGTCTGAATCAGTGCTCGGGGCTCTCGATGAGGGTGGTGTCATCCGCATAAATCAGGTCGGCAAGGGCGGTAACCAGGTCTAACCCCGCCGTGCTCTTTCACGTTAAGGATGTCCAAGCCTGGCTCGAACCCCTTAGAGCAGTACTGAAGCGCGCACGTGCCCGGCGCATGACGTGATCCACGACAATAATGAACAGGTATGGGGACAGGACACAACCTTGCCACACCCCGTGGTGAAGGGGGAATGGTGGAGTGGTGCCTTCCGCAGTCCGCACTACTGCCTGTGAGCCCTCATACAGTCGGCGAATGGCAGCAATAAACGCAGGTGGTACCCGATCCAGACTGCTAGGATGGCCCAAAGAGCCTCCCAGAGAACCGTGTCAAAGGCCTCAAGTGATATAGTCAACAAAAATTAAGACCACTGAGCGGCAAACTGTCAGGGGGAAGGCGACGCACCTCCTCCATCAACCGGCGCGCGACAAACACAGCCATGACAGTGTAACGACCACTACGGAAACCCATCTGAGACTCACCCAGGTGTGGGTCCAGCGCGGCGCGGAGCCTGTGCAGCACTGTCATGCGCATGAAGACCTTCAGCGCGGCGCTCTGGAGGCAGACACCCCGGTAGTTACCGGGGTCAGCAGCAGCGCCCTTCTTGTACAGCATGACGCGGATGGCCGTCTGCCACTCAGCAGGCGGAGGCTCGTCAGAGAGCAGGACACGGTTGCAGAACGCCAGCAGAAGATCCCTAACCGCCGGATCAGGGGTCTTCAGCAGCTCAGCAGAAAGGTGGTCGGCACCGACCGCCGCATCGTACCGCAGGCGAGCAAGGGCGCCGTCCAATTCCTTCAAAGTGAAGGGGGGGACGACGTCATCAGTGGCAAGGCAGCCCTCCTGCAAGGCGGGGACTTGGTAGTCCGCGGCCGAGGAGGGGGGCACTGGCGGCGGCGGGGGTCCGGCGACCCCGAGGCGGGCGGCCGTCTCGGGGTGAAGCGGCGGGGGGGGGCGCGAGCCCCACCGGTACGTCAAGGAAACATTGTGGGCCAACCAGCGGTCAAGGCTGACCGGCGCCGTGCCGTCCCCCGTGTGCTCCACCGGGGTGCGCTGCCGCCGGCCGCCGAGCCGGTCGAGGTGGTACCACATGTCCTTGCCCTGGTTGCGAGCCTGGCAGGCCTTGGCATCCGGCCGCGATGCCGGCACTGGGCCGCCTTTGCGTCCTGAGCGTGCTCCGACTACAACAGTGTGAGGAACGGTTAAACCGCCATTTGATGACGTAGGCCTCCACGAGGGCGGCCTTGAGCACTGGTTTCTGCAGCGGGTCCCGGTTACGCTTGAGACGGTGCCGGGCGGCCAAGACCTTGGGGTCCTGGCGGCCGGTAGAGCGGGCCGGGGCGGCGGCGGGGCATGACCGGCAGGTGCCCGGCCGCCAGCAACGGGGCACGGGCCGCAAAGCCCGCAAAAATGGCGGCGTTGGGGGCACCCTTGTCCAGCTCGTCGACGTCCGCCCTGGCGCCCAGGGCCGACAGGTACTCCCGTCGGCACCGGTTCCGCTCGTGCTCGGCGTCCGTCCAGTCCTCAGGATCTCCCCGGACCGGGCGTAGAGCAGACCAGTCAGGGCGGACCACTGGGGCGCGGCGCGCGGGAACGTGGAATCGATCGGAGCCGAATGGTCGCGCGCACCTGAACCGGTGGTCAGAGCACTACCGTGGGAGTGTCAAACACTCGGGTGTCCAGAACCGAGGTGCACCTGGGCTGCCGTACCACCACGTAGTCCAAACAGGCCTGACGGTCGTTATAGGGCCACGAAAAGTGACCAAGTCCTGTGAGGGACGTTGAAAGTGGCAGTTGACAGCAACCATCCCGCTATCCCGCAAAAAGGCAGAAAACAGTAAAGTGTTGTCGTTAGCTTCCGTGTCAGCAGGCGCAAAGCGACTGCCAGCAGTGCCCATGGGGAGCGTGGCATTGGCGTCGAGCAGCATAACCAAAAAGTGGCGGGCAGGGGTGACCCCCTCTAGGCTATGCAAGGACTCGAAGAACTCGTGGCGTGCCGACTCAGGTAGACCACTATGGGGTGCATAGCCCACCCCCACCGTGAGGTGTTGCTTAGACCGCCCCTCGACGGAGGTGAAATGTGCTACCATAAGGCGTGGGGTTAGAAACTGAAGCGTGCTGAGCCGCTAGCAACTGCCAGCGGCGAACACAAAAGACCAACACCACCTTGGCCTGGCGTCCCACTTCCAGCGAAGTAGAAACACCAACCGCCTGCAAGGCGGTTAGTGCTCACCGTGCCAAATGGCACCGTGCGACGGTGTTCCTGCACGCCTATAGAATAGATACACGATGTGCAATTCAAAATGCGACTAGCTCCTCTACCCGGCAGCTATGGTCGTCATCTGCTAGCAATGTGCGGGCGTGAAAGGTGGCAAGGGCCAAGGATGCCTGCTGGCCCACCAGGGGAGAACGGCGATGGATGATGGGGGTGGATGCGGCGGGGGGTGGAGGTGGGGGTGGAACGGAGGGGGGAAGGGAAGCGGAGGAAATAGTGCTTTTCATCGCACTTATTTTGTCCTGCAAGCGTAGGATGCGAGCCTGCCGCTTGCTCGGGGTATTCGGGGTTAGGGCTGATTGCACAACGTCGAGGGCGCGTAGGTAATCTAGCAAACGTTGGGTTTTACGAATCTGACAGTTGACAGATGAGGTTGTAGCCCGAAATACCGGCACCACCATGGCTTTCACCCGACGGTTAGGTCGAGGCATGGTAGTGGAACGGGACTGTTTAGAGGCTGTCCCCGAAGCCTGTTAGCCGCGAGCCGACGAGGAAGGTTGTCTACCTACGGACACCACCGGAGGCAGCACCTGGCCTGCTAGACACCTCACGAGACTCCGCTCCGGGGGTGTTAATCTGAACACCTTTAATCTGTTTCCCATCAAAGAATGCTGCGAAGGAGCCATCCTGAAGCAGACGCAACTTAATGCGCTTACCCGGGGTCTCGAATTGCTTGGTCTCCTGGACGATGGTGCTGTTCCACACCGCGCTCCTCGCCTTCAGTTGAGCCGGCGTGTAGTGCTCGTCGAGGCTGAAGTCACCGCGCCGGTGGAGCAGACGACGTGCTCCCAGCACGAGGCGTTTGTCGTGCATGGAGGCCATGGTGACGACGACCAGGCCCAGAGGGCCTGGCAGCCGAATGGCACGTTCAATGGCAACACGGTTCTGGAGCTGCAGCTTCCCCAGGAACGCTGGGCCGCGCAGCTCCTCGGCAAGTGAGTGTGCTGTCTCATGTGCTGCCGCGCCTTTCTGGAAGCCTTTGATTACCATATTGCGTTGGCGTTGCTGCACTGCATTCTGGGTGACCGCAGCGGTAGCTGCAGACTTGGCCGCCTGTTGAACGATGGTGGTCAACTGCTTGCCGGTGACATCGGCAAACGTGGTAGTTTTGGCAGGGGCTGCCATGGCTTTCTTCAGCTCCAGCAATTGTGCTGTCGCAGCTGCAGACGCCTCCGTCAGGACCTTAATGTCGCCCTGCACTGTCGTAAAAGACTGTGCGAGGTGCTGCAGCTGCACGGTAACATCGGTCGCGGGTGCTGGCCTGGCGATGGCTGTCGCCGGCAGCTCGACAAGTTCAGGGCAGCACGAAATAAGACAGGCAAGCTGACGCTGGTCCGCCTCCCAATGAGGCCATTCATCCGAAGCAGCCTCCATAACCTGGCCGCTCGTAGGGTGACGAATCGGGGCGTCGTTGTCGTCGCGGAGCTTCAGCACGCTTAATTGTCACGGCGGCGGCGTTGTAGGCGAGTAAGGTAGCGATGTTTGCCAGGCTCAAACGCTGGCCGGGCATGTAGAATGATGAGGGAATGGCGTCCGGCAAGGAGGTTTCAGTGTCTATCAGAGTTGCTTCCGAAGTCTTGGGCCGCTTTTGAGCGGCGTTCTCGGCGGCGACATGGCTGTCGTTGGCGATTTTGTTTGCAGCAGTCTGGGCATCAATAGACTCGGCGACAGAAGCTGAAGACGATGCGGGGGCCTCCATATCTACGTTTAATCACACCTAGACGATGGCAGGGGGCGCAGGCACACGACTCACGTGCGTGGTGCCGCCATAACGTGCAGAAAAATAGCGATATCTGCTGGGCAGGGCGCCGCTGGCGATAACTTGCGAAATCCTGGGCGATGGCTGCCAAAAATTAGATCAGGGTGTTCGTCATCAAAAGGCGAGTCTGTTGCAATTTACCCGACCAAATTTCATGCCCGGATTCAAAAGTTATGAGCATTCTCGGCATCCATAGCTCGGCACACCGTAAACCGCATGATGCTAAAGAGAACCGCAGTCATGATGCTAAAGAGAACCGCAGTCATGATGCTAAAGGATAAAATGGCCATCCTTTAATATTGTCATAATAAGCACCTGATCCTTATCATCTAGGAGGCCCCAGCCATGTGTAATGGAAGCAAAACATATTGGAAGGAGATAACTATATAACACATGCTCACCTTCCCTACAACTTCACACCTTGTTTTCCAGCAGGCTGAAGAGCCAAGACAAGCGTTTATGAGCTCGCCAGCTCCTTGCAACGTTGATGCCGCTCCCAGGCAGCTAGGGTCCTTGACTACGCAATATACAATGTCTACCAATATGAAAAACTCCATAAAAGAAAGTGAAGCAGAGCCGCAAAACTGCCCGATCAACTCTTGCTAGCTTTAAGAAGCATGGCATACGCAGCATAAGGCAAAACATTGAAACCTGCGAAAAGAGATAGCGCAACTGCAACAAGTGGCGAACAAAATAATAGCAAGAGCACCCGGAATCGGCGCCAAAGCTTCATGCCAGGAATATTTAGAGCGCAAACAGACATGGCGGTGACATGCGGCAAATGAACGTACCACGTCCGGCTTTATTTCCTACCCAGGCGCCCGAGACAGCCAGCCATCCATGGATGGCTGGACCGCGGATCGCGCAGGCCTGAACGATATCATTTCAGAAATGACGGGAAATGGCCGCAGATCGAAGCCGCTTAGGATGTTTTCACGGTTTCCATTACTAAACGCTTCTTCCTGCATCAATATAACCCACAAATCTTAAATTCTACCGTCGCAGGCACGCATTCTAAATTAATATGTGCGGCCAGATTTTCGGATTAGACCCCCGTGCAAATCTGGATGAAGAAAGGCACCAACTTTTCAAATTGTGCATATCTGGCTATGAAACATCATACTAGAACATCGTTTAAAACCACCGGCGTACATTGTTCGCTTGTCGCCTGGCCGATAAGGCAAATTTTTACGGAACGCACGTCGCCATGGCCACCTCCGCACGAGGTGTGCGCATTGTGCACCACAATTTCACGGTCCGGGGGTACCGACGGTACCGGCGCGAATTTTTTGGCGCCAAAAAATTCCGATGTGTCATGTCCCCTTAAGGGGACTCGCACGTCCAAAAGCCTGAAAAACTGAATATCAGTTCCAATGCACTCAGGAACCATCTAGTGATGATTGAGTACCATAAATATGATGTTTGGACATTCATGCCACCACTTGTTGGGGGTACTACCCCCAACCACGCACCGGTGGCGAGCTAAAAATAGAAAAAGACGCTATTTATGAGATATTTTGCCCAAGACAAACCACTCATCCAAATGACCTGCCCATACATTTCTGCAAAGTTCCCCCACTTTTTTAAAAGCTGGGCTATTTACATGGCCAAAATGGTCACATTTGTTTGAGTTATTAATTTTCCCGCAAAATGGGTACTTTTTTGAGCAAAAAAAAATAAATCAAATCATTAACACATCAGATTGGGTCATCCATACATTTTATCAAAGCCAGACAACCAGCGCAGGCCAGAAATCGGGAGAATCCGGACCATGGTAGCTCGAGCCTGCCGTTATCTTTTCCGCGTTTTCGAGTCGTTCAGGATGATGAAGATGAATGGTGATGGAAATGTGTATCCTTGTGCATTGAAATTATGGCTGGCTTACGTGTGGAGCGACTAGATGACCTAGACGGTGGGGCCGGAAACAGCATGCTTGATCAGGGCGTGTTTTATTCCACTGAGTGGGGGGAAACACAACCCCAAAGTTTGAGCTCATTCTGACAAGCGTAGCTCAAGTTATTGATTTTCCTGTGATGCCACCTGGGTAGACGCTAAAAGAGAATTGAGCTAGTGCTGAGCCAAAATGACATCTGTTTTGCTACCCTAGACACCCAAATACATGCCCACTTTGATCACGGAGTGTGAGGAGGATGTCCGGAGCGTCATACGCCCCACCCCTCCATCGGCACAGCCAGCCTTGTGAGTCTACCCTTAACAACAAGGCTGGTAGGACGACACGCCTGAGCAGCATATGTCATGCCTATCTCAGGCTAATAATGTGTGATTTTGTGCCAACAACCAAGTTGTTCCACCCAACAACACATTAAAAACCCTCTTCCAAAATGCCCAACAAGCCGGACATGTGGAGGACCACACACGCAGTATATAAAGAGAAAATAAGCTGACTTTTTATCCAGCCAACCTGTGGCTAGCTGCTCTGGTTAGCATGACAAAGGCTATCATTTACTCAGTGGGAAAGGTGAAGAGACCATTAGAACAACCTACTTGACGCATGTGCCCCCAAAGCATTGTGTCCTGCAGTATGCACACTGCCTCCTTTCTAACAAGCACGAGCCACTTTCTTTAGGAGACAGGTGCCAGCTCGTCAGTGTCTGGGGAAAATCATGATGCCGCTGCTTAGGAATTAATTAATTAATTAATTATCAACATCACTCCGTTGGGAGTAGATGTAGCACATAGCCCTGAGAAGGGGCATATGGCTTTCAATACATTCTAGGCTACTTCAGTCATGCAAGGGTGGGAATGTAAGCTAGTACCCCTGCTCTAGGTGCACCAGGGCACCCGCACCCTCATGGTCTATCACGCTATGCCCGGGTACTTGGGGGGAGCATGCCTGTGAGGGGGAAGATCATCATGGCTATACAAAAACTAGAGCGTGGCATCTCAGCAGAGAGCAGCTCTCTGCATGGGCACAGCATTACTAAATAAAAGTAGGCATCGTCTGGAGTGTGCTCATCATAGGCACACATGTACATGATTAAATAAAGCGCGTGGCTTAGCTGGAATAGGGCCTCTAGCCCCTAAATGGTCTGGCTGCCGATTTTCCGCCAAAAATCGACTTACAGCCGTTTGTTTTCCGTAGTTTGCTTGTTTTGTATTGGTTGTTTGGTGATTTAGTATTTGTACGGACGACCCGAGCCGCTAACTTAGCGGGTTTATCGCGTCCGTTGGATCCATCATCGGACGCTCCAGATTGTCGGCGGCTAACGTTTTAACTTTTTTCATTTTGCCTTCGTATATCGGCACTTCCGCGGGGGACCAAATGCCGCGAATACTATTGAGAATTAGGAAAAGTTTAGCTGAGAAGATCGAAAGTTTATAAGTTTCTCTATGCCATGATACTAGGGTTTGCATACTTTTGACAAAGTTTAACAGGTGTACTGGACCGTCAAAGTACACCGTCCGCATTGGAAGTTTGTTATTATGGGTCAATTTTTGCCGTATTTGCATTACGAATAACCCTGGATTGTTTGTTGGGGAGCCAGTTAGAGTCCCGGGTTTTTATTATTTAATTAAAACCTTTTGTTTGTTTGTTTGTCCTGCAGCCGTTCAAGGCACGTGGGTACTTATTTAATTAGATTTCTTTTGTTTGTTTGGTAGATATGGTACACGCCGTCCCCAACCCGGCCCGGCGGCCCCCCTTTCGGCGGCCACAGGCTATAGTCAGTGGAGGTCTCAGGTCAGTGATACCCTATTTAATTGCTCAAGGCCCAGGCATAAGTGTCGCACATGAGTAGTACATCTTACATGTACATCTGTAGACACGCTCAGGCCTCAGCCTCTACTGAGTACTGACCGACGTGCCCTGCCGAGGCAGTACTGTAGAGCGTGGATTGCTGGATGCAAAAGCGGTTCACTTGGTTCGCGCCTCACCCCGCGCTCGGCCTGCGTCTCGCGGGTTTTTTTCGATTTTCACGATATTTCATGTTCCCCGCCTGTCCAAGGTATTTTCGAAGGTTTTATGTACTTTATATTATATAATATAAAGTGTTTGTTTGTTTTCTCACAGGGCGACGACCCCGTGCCCACATGAGTTAATTAATTAATTTTGTTTGTTTGTTTGTTGAGTCCAGTCCTCAGCCCCCGGAGTTAATTAATTAATTTTCTTTTGTTTTTTTTATGGTTTTCAGCCAGAACATTTTCCAGAAGCTAATTATTTAGTTAGAACTTCCAATGCGGACGGTGTACAGGGGGTCAGGGTACTTTTTCACGTAGAACGTGCACACGCATTCCGGAAAACGACGACCTGGCCATGGCGGCTTGCGCACACGCATGGCATTTACGTTTGCGGTCGAATTTGCTGGCCAAACTTAATAAATAGATTTTTTATGTCCTAAAGATCATACATTCCAATTTTTGGTTCGCGAGAAGGCCATTTGATAGGTGTCGGCAGCGTTCTTGCTGGAAAAACCTGGGATCAGGCCGGACGATAGAAACGTTGACAGCAATACCTTTCCGGCGTATTTTAAGGGATATATCGGTTGCTTCGTAGTTTTTATGATGCATTGTAGTCGTAGACGTGCAAGGGTGGCCAGAAATCTCCCAATCTAGTGACCATGCTGCACAACTTTGGTGTGCCGCAATGCGCCATTTTGCGGCCACCGCCTGGGCCAAGGTAACGCCAGACATGCCAGGTAAAGCTGAAGCATCGTTTTCTTATCGATGTATGACATTTATATATACGTTCTAGCTTGTGTAGCACATTCTTTTTGCATTATTCATGCTCTTTCTTGACCATGGCCTGGCCCCTTCCTAAAACACCCTTCTTAGATGCTTCCCTTAGTCTATTGACCTGCCATAGTGTGCTGGTGCTGATTTTTAGAGGCTGTATGGGTTTGAATACCTCCATATATGTTTCTTATATATTTCCCACACACATATTGCATGAGTGTGAGGCAGTTGGCTGGTCTCTGTGGCATCATCAAGCATGTAATGGTGAGTAAAAACTTCCCATTGTCAGCATGTGCCACCAGGTGTGCTGGCCATCACCTGGCAAGCAATGCCAGCTTAAGCCTAGTTTATCTTAGCTAGGGAAAGCTGAAATAGGCTTAACATCACTAGTTTGTTGGTGGTTGCCTCTTAGAATGCATGCTTTGCGTAGGGTATCCGTACCGCGTTACCTACGTGCATGGACAAGGTGGCACCTGCACATAGGTGCCAGATAAGGGCAGTGTGATGATGCAGTTATGTTTTCCCATCATTGTGGAAGGGAAATGTGTTGTATGGCATGGTTGGTGGCCATATTAGTAGGTAGTATGCCCACCCCACCCTCTTGGTTGCTTTTTACCAATGGTACACCTATAGGCTGCACTGGGTGTAACTGCTGGTATACCCACCCAAATGATGACCCCAATGGCTCAAACTGTTCAGCAACTAATTATTTATCATCCCTGAAGTGGTAGGTGTCTAGGTCTAGTTATATAATTGAAAATGCACAATATACCAAGAATGAAAGCGCGCGTCTTGACCCCCCTAACTTTGACGGTAGTTTTCTATGGCCTGCCCTGCAGATATGTGGGCTTGTGATAGCTCATGGCAAAGGGCAAGTCATGGACATGCTTGACTCCCAAGGACAGCCCTTGGATGTTGGTATGTTGGTTGTGGGGTGGTTTACAAAATAGTGATTTTACAGCCGATTTTTCGGCAGCAATCAGGACTGCCCATTTAGGGGCTAGGAGGCGTACATGTACATGGCCACGGTCTATCTATTCTACACTACTACTACTGTATTCCCCTAAGCTGGGGCGTCTGGAGTCGCTGGGGCCGCGGGGGTCGCCTGCCAGGGCTTGTGGCCGACGTAGATGGCCGCCCCCTTCCAGTACACCGGCTGCCCCGCCTTGGTCTGCCGGAGCTGGAGGTAGGTCGGCCATAGCTCCCGTCGCCGTTGTTGCTGCGCCAGGGTCAAGTCGTCATCAAGGGTGAAGAGAGTCCTTCAGTGCACTTTCCGCTCCCTTGAAGGACGGACCCCCATTATGCTCTCGGTAATTGTCGGATATGCCCCACATGCTGGGCACCCGGCCGAGGACCGCGCAGCGTTCTTCAACCAGTTGCTCGACATATCTAGAGAAACAGATCCCACGTCAATACATCGTTGCCATCTTGGTGGATGCCAACGCGACCCTGCCCGTGGGCCGCGGGGGCTGCATGTATGCGCCGCGCCTAACCGATAGCAATGCCAACACCCCCCTACTTGAGCAACTGCTCACTGAGGGGGACTTGACTGCTGCCAATACGCTGTTTGCTAAACCGCCTGATGCACTAGTGACCTTTGTGGGCCCCATGCGCAGGGCGGCTGGCTCGATGCTCCCTCGGCGGCGATGTGTATGCTTGGACTACATACTTGTGCGCAAGTGCTGGCGCTCTTCCGTCATCGACGCCCGTACGCTGACCACCCCCAGTGTCGCATCGGATCATCGGATGGTCACCGCAACCTTGCGCCTACGTCTTCAGGCCCCTGCGCGCCGCCGCCCCCGGCCCCGCCCTGACTGGACCTGCTTACGCCCCGTCCGTGGGCGCAGGGAGAAGTGGTCAGCGGATGAGATACGCCGCGATGCAATCAGGTCTGCCTTCGTGGACGCGCAACCTTTGATGTACCTGGACGCCGATCGCGGTGTAGATCTCACGCCACCCTACGAACTGTTCATGCGATCGGTGGAGCTTGGCTCTAAGCTTCTCCCCGAGCAACCCCGCGCCCGACCAGCCCCGCTCTACCTGCGCGACGCCCGGGTGGTTGCCGCCCGGCTGGCGCTAGCGCAGGCCCGCCGCCGCGGGGAGGACCTGTACCCGTACCAGGAACGGCTTACTCAAGCATATACTGCCGCACATGCGGAGGAGGTGGAGACACTTGCCGCCGAAATCAATCGCCACACGGCCGCCAACCAGCACAAGGCGGCCTGGCGCTCTCTCGACCGTCTCACCGGACGCCGGGAAACGCAACGGGCTGACATCCCAGGCACCCCCAGTGAACGCCTTGAGATTTGGTTCAGCTCCCAGGCCAAACTATCAGGGGCCCCTGGCCCGCCCCCCCCGCTTGACCCCGCTGCAGCTGCACGCCCTGCGGCCAGCCGAGGCGGCCCCATTGAGCCCCCGCAGGCGCCCACCAGCGAGACGGACTACCTGGTCCCACCGCTCTCCGGCCCCTTGGTGGACGGCCCCCACGACGAGTGGACTCCCCAGGAATGGGCTGCTGCCATCTCCACCCTCCGCAATGATGCTGCCATGGGAGTGGACAATATTTCCCCGGAGGTGGTTAAGATGCCTGAGCTTGAGCCTTTCCTCCGGGGTGTTTGCAACCGGATTCTACGAGATGGCCTCCCCCCGCCGACGTATTGGCAGACCGCTGTCCGGGTCATGCTGTACAAGGGCAAGGGGTCCGCCGCGGATACCGGCAACTACCGCGGCGTATGCCTCCAAAGCTGCGTGCTGAAAGTCTTCATGCGTCTCCTGCTGAACCGCATGCGCGCCAGCCTCGATCCCCACCTAGGTGAGTCCCAGATGGGCTTCCGTGTTGGTCGCAATTGTGTTATGGTCACTATTACCGCGCGCCGCCTGATCGAGGAAGTGGGCCGCCTGGCCCCCGGCCTCTTGCCATTGCTATTGATCTTCGTGGATTACACCAAGGCATTCGATACGGTTATATGGGACGCCCTGTGGGTGGTCCTTCACCTGTTCCGTGTCCCATCGTACATCGTTGAGATCATCCGCCAGTTCTATGAAGGGTCCCAAGCCCAGGTCCGTACCGCCGACGGCGTCACTCCGGCGTTTCCCCTGCACACCGGGGTGTGGCAGGGCTGTGTGCTCTCCCCATATCTATTCATCATTATGGTGGACTATATTATGCGGCGTGCACAAGTCCGCTTCGCCCGGGTGGAGGGGCGCCCGCCGGGGATCGAGGTCACGGAGTACGCCAGCTACGGCGGGGTTGACCCACCCTACCGCCTGAGCGATCTGATCTACGCTGATGACACGACACAGTCTCGTGGAAACCCCAGAGTCAGCCCAACTGTGGCTAGACAGCTTATCACTTGAAGCGCGGGCGGTGGGGCTTATGATCAGCAAGAAAACGGAGGTCATGGCCATCGGCTTCCCTGCTGGGATAGCCCCACCCACCCTCCTCTTGCTAGACGGCAGCCCCGTCCCCCCGGCGACTCGCTTCAAGCTCCTTGGCAGCTGGCTTCCCTCCACGGCCGACGACATCAACACCCGCATTGGCCAGGCCTGGGCGGCCCTCCGCCGCCTCGACAGGTTCTGGACCTGTCGCTACCTGAGTGAGCGACGCAAGCGCATTCTGTTCAAGGCCCTTGTCCTCAGCATCCTACTTTATGGCTGCGAGGCGTGGACCCTGGACCAGGCGCTGAGCCAGCAGCTTGACGGCACCGTCACTCGAATGCTCCGTCATACCCTCGGCGTCCGCTACCAAGAACGCCGCACCCGGGCCGAGCTCTACTGCGAGCTCCCCTTGTCACCCATACCATCCGACACCGCCGCCTCCTCTTTGCCGGCCATCTTGCCCGCACAGACCAGGTGAATACCGATGTGGGCCCTGCCGGGGGGCTTAAGACGGGCCAACCAGGTAGACACCTCCTCCTATGGCAGGGTCCCCTTGTCCCATCGCAACCCACTGGCAAACTTGCGCGCGCCGGGCACCGGCGCGGCGCGACCCGGACCTATGTGACACAACTGCTTGAAGATGCAGGGCTTCTGGGACTATCCGTACTCCGCGCCCGCATGATTGACAAGGAGAAATGGGCTGCCATCTGCGATAAGCACCTCCCCGAGGGGTATGCTCCTGTTTTCTCCCCACGGGCCCCGCGGCCCGTTGCTAGCCAGGGTAGAAGTCCGCAGGTGGAGGTTATTGGTCCTGAGGATAGCCGCTACACTACCGCCTCGTCTGCCATTACAGTAGAGGACAGCTCGGATGAGGATTACATCCCCATCTAGTGCTTAACGGTTGGGGGATGATGCAGACGATATTTGTTTAAACTTTTGTGTAATTATTTTTCTAATGAGATTAGCATAGTACTCCGTGGCATGCCTTTGCGCATGACACGCAAGTACTTACTTACTTACTTACTTAGAGTCTTCTCGAGCCGCTTGCGGCGTCTGAGAAAAGAAATCTTGTCCGCCGGGGTCTTAAAGGTGAGAAGGAGCGGGGGCGGCCCTGCCTTACCCCGCGCGCGGGGAAGGCGGTGGGCGGCCAGCTCGATCTCACCAGTAAGGCCCATGCGATCAAGGATTTCTCTCTCAAAAGCACGCGCAAGCTTCTCGGAATTCTCACCTTCCTCCATCTTGAGATTCTTGACAATGACGTTGAGGCTGCGCTTGGCGAGCTCGGCCTCCTCGCGGAGGTCAAGCGTCTGCCGTTGAAGCTGGGCTGCTGACGGCGGAGGTGGTGGAGGTGGTGTGTTGCTTAAGCATGTCCGCCCAGGTGGTGATGGGAGGAGCATCGCCGGCCATTAAACTAGCTTCCATTAGGACCATCAAAACTGGCAACAATCGACAATCACACCTGCAGGCATCCATTATACTTTATTCCGTCCCGACAGAAATTCAGGCCGGACCCCCCCTGCCGATGGTAAAGAAAAAGAGCCCGCGACATTATAGATCGCAACTATCCCACCATAAATTAGAATCAGTAACTAATTTTCTCCAAAAATCGAGCATTTTTTCTGCTTCAGTTCCGCGAGCCAGATTTGTCACGTTTCGTCTAAAAGCAGTCGCCATGGCCACTTCCGCAAGGGGTGCGCGCACCGTGCACCCACTTTTCACGGTACGGAGGGTACCGCGGAATTTTTTTGGCGCGGAAAATATTCGCCGCGCCGAGTCCCCTTAAAGCTTTACCAATAGTTCAATTTAAACGCATCCTTGACGCTAGGTAAAGCCCATAAAACCTGACAATCACCGCCGCCACATTCTGACCTGGCCTGGCCCCGGGGACATTCCCAAAAAGGTAGGGAAACCTGTCACCAACTACGTTCAGATGTTGCTGGACGACCTAGTGGTCCCAGCCCAGTTTGAGCACCGCATCCAGTCTCTCTCCCGTCTTTGGACTGCCATGCAGGACAAGACGCGGTGGAAGAAGATTGTCAAGGCGCACACGCCCGACCCTGTGGGCAAGCCACCTCCCCCCAAGCGGAGGAGGCGTTTTGATGAGTAGTGTAGTTAGGATTTTCTAGATAGAGTTAGGATAGTTCGATCACGCGGCTTCCTCCACCCCATCCATCATGAAATATGTGCTACATGACCTCCCCATGCACGGAGGCATTAAAAAAATTAAATTAAATTATAACATGCCTCCGTGGGCCGGGAGGTCATGTAGCACATATTTCATGATGGATGATGGGGTGGAGGAAGCCGCGTGAATCAGTGTTTCTGCTAAGGGGTGGGGGGGTTCCGGTAACTCCGGTAAGGGGGGGGGTCCGGCCGAGGCCGCGAAGCGGCCGAGGCCGGGGGGGGGCCCGGGGGGGCGGAGCCCCCCCGGGTGTTGGCGAATTTTTTTTAGAAAAATAAAAACCCAATAGGATTTCTTATACAGTTATATAATTTATCCTAAACTGTGAAGCCTTGCCTTAGTGGGCTGCTTGTGCCCTGAATCCTGATTCACATAGCCTTGGCATACGCAGGGCTCCCTAATAAAACATACGAAAATGATAACTTAGCATGCATACAAGCATGCCTAGTCACAATAGGAGGTTACAAAATATAGTTGTCATCACTTGTAGGCTATGTAGCTCACATTAGCTCACCCATACATTATTGGCGTGACCTCACACGATGCCGCCTTAGGGTTTGCATGCACCACATACACCCATAGGCCGGAGTCGAAACAACCTGCCCCGACATGGCCTGCTCCGGAACATCACCGCCATGAATTTCGCGCTGTGGGTGCGCTGAGCCACCTGCATCGCCCTGCTCTACGGCACCCTCATCCCCATTCGTCTTATCAGTGTCGTCCCCTTCTAACTCGTTGCCTGCCTGCGCCTGGTGTGTAACGACCGTGCCCAAAGCCCGGCGACCGCTCGTACTGCCAGCCAAGGTCAAAACGCCACCACCTCGTGTGAAATGGTCCTTGAACTTGTAGCCCAGGGGAATCGGGGGCTCTTTCTTCTTCGTCATGATTCACTTCTCTAGCGCACTATCGAAAAATGTAGGATTAGAAAACACGCAAAACAAAGTCAGCTGGCTCGATTGCCGTGAACTTCATGCATCGTCTAGCGGCTCAGCACCTTTACATCGTGTTGCGTACCTACTGCTGCAGGCATTCTGCAGCGCATTTGTTACCCGCTCAAGTCTACGCACTTGACAGACATTGCCGGCTGCCAAGTGCTGAGTGCTGACCCATTCGTTATAGGGTCAGATCTGCACCGCGCCACGCCTTTTGTTACTTGGGTACGGATAATCTATTTGCTCACAAATTGAAGTTGAAACTTTAGCCCCTCCTCGATCAACAGTAGTTGTTAGCACGTCCAACAACTCAACTCAACTCGACATCAACAACAACGAGATTTGTGCTGGTCAAGCTCACATCTTGCTCACACCGGTAATCAAAGTGGGCAACAACAACGACAACTAAGTCGCGGGCGAGCAACGTTTGTGCAAATTCGCCTAGCC
The DNA here is from genome assembly GCA_009746045.1 of Mesostigma viride. NCBI lineage: Eukaryota > Viridiplantae > Streptophyta > Mesostigmatophyceae > Mesostigmatales > Mesostigmataceae > Mesostigma > Mesostigma viride. Next base: position 24,154 of record RPFO01001385.1, on the reverse strand, counting down.
TTGACGAGCCGTTGCCCATGATTATTTTTTTAATACTGCATCTGAGGGTCACGCACTACTATTTTAACCTCATCAGTAAGGTATCTTGTACTGTAGCTACGATAGGACCGTCGCGAGATTCCATGCCCTGACGCACTGGTTTTCGTCGGGCATTCAGCAGGGCTCTGCTGTGTCGGAATTTACATTCGGTGGAGGTGTTAGCATGGCGGCAATGTGCAAACTATTTGTAAGTGCCGGGAATAGTAACATATAGTAATCGAAATTGATATTTTGTAATAGTCAGTATATAAGTACCGGGTTTGTCTGACGGGGAAACCGGGGAACCCCGGCCGGCATTATTTGCTTCCCGGTCGACCAGGTCAGCCCGGGGATGGCTTACCGGTCGGCCGGGGGGGGGTCCTGCTCTGAACACAGCATACCTGTCGGTCGGGGGGGGGTTCCTGCTTGACATATAGCATACCGGTCGGCCGGGGGGGGGTTCCTGCTTGGCATATAGCATACCGGTCGGCCGGGGGGGGCTTACCGGTCGGCCGGGGGGGCACCGGTAATTACCGGAGAATTACCGGTACCGGTGCGTTAGCAGAAACACTGCGCGTGATCGAACTATCCTAACTCTATCTAGAAAATCCTAACTACACTACTCATCAAAACGCCTCCTCCGCTTGGGGGGAGGTGGCTTGCCCACAGGGTCGGGCGTGTGCGCCTTGACAATCTTCTTCCACCGCGTCTTGTCCTGCATGGCAGTCCAAAGACGGGAGAGGGAGTGGATGCGGTGCTCAAACTGGGCTGGGACCACTAGGTCGTCCAGCAACATCTGAACGTAGTTGGTGACAGGTTTCCCTACCCTTTTGGGAATGTCCGCGGGGCCAGGCCAGGTCAGAATGTGCCGCCCTGGCTGTCCAAGCCGCTGGGGGCCGGCCAGACCAAGGGTGGTGTCGACCTGGCTGGTGCGGGCAAGGTGTCCTACAAATGCTATCCTACGCTGCCTAATCTCGTCCGAAACACGAGGCATGCCATGATACAAAGACTCTGATGACGGACGCTCGGAAAAACCTACGTTAAGGACCTGCCGGAGCATCCTATAAACGGTGCCGTCGAGCCGAGCTGCCAGTTTGGGTGGGAGGGTCCACGCCTCGGCGCCATACGTGAGCACCGTGAGGACGAGGACCTTGAAGAGCATGCGCTTGCGGTGCCCGTCCAGGCCCTTCGAGCGCCAGTAAGGTGTGAGCGAACGGAGCTTGGCCCAGGCAAGGCCGATGCGGGTGTCCACATCGTCGGCGGTGTCAGGAAGCCAGCTCCCCAACAGCTTGAAGCGGTCGCGGAACGGGACCTCCGTCCCGTCGAGCAGGCGCGGCAGCGGTGGTTTACTGGATGCCCCTGGCCATCGCCTCAGTTTTGACACTAATCTCCAGCCCCACCGCCCGCGCCTCCAGGCCCAGGCAGTCCAGCCAGGTCTGAATCAGTGCGCGGGGCTCTCGATGAGGGTGGTATCATCCGCATAAATCAGGTCGGCAAGTGCGGTAACCAGGTCTAACCCCGCCGTGCTCTTTCACGTTAAGGATGTCCAAGCCTGGCTCGAACCCCTTAAGAGCAGTAAAGTGCGCACGTGCCCGGCACATGACGTGATCCACGACAATAATGAACAGGTATGGGGACAGGACACAACCTTGCCACACCCCGTGGTGAAGGGGGAATGGTGGAGTGGTGCCCTCCGCAGTCCGCACTACTGCCTGTGAGCCCTCGTACAGTCGGCGAATGGCAGCAATAAACGCAGGTGGTACCCGATCCAGAGCTAGGATGGCCCAAAGAGCCTCCCAGAGAACCGTGTCAAAGGCCTTGATATAGTCAACAAAAATTAAGACCACTGAGCGGCAAACTGTCAGGGGCCGGGAAGTCGACGCACCTCCTCCATCAACCGGCGCGCGACAAACACAGCCATGACAGTGTTACGACCACTACGGAAACCCATCTGAGACTCACCCAGGTGTGGGTCCAGCGCGGCGCGGAGCCTGTGTAGCATCATGCGCATGAAGACCTTCAGCGCGGCGCTCTGGCGGCAAACACCCCGGTAGTTGCCGGGGTCAGCAGCAGAGCCCTTCTTGTACAGCATGACGCGGATGGCCGTCTGCCACTCAGCAGGCGGAGGCTCGTCAGAGAGCAGGACACGGTTGCAGAACGCCAGCAGAAGATCCTTAACCGCCGGATCAGGGGTCTTCAGCAGCTCAGCAGAAAGGTGGTCGGCACCGACCGCCGCATCGTACCGCAGGCGAGCAAGGGCGCCGTCCAATTCCTTCAAAGTGAAGGGGGGGACGACGTCATCAGTGGCAAGGCAGCCCTCCTGCAAGGCGGGGACTTGGTAGTCCGCGGCCGAGGAGGGGGGCGCTGGCGGCGGCGGGGGTCCGGCGACCCCGAGGCGGGCGGCCGTCTCACGGGGTGCAGCGGCGGGGGGGGGGCGCGAGCCCCACCGGTCAAGGAAACATTGTGGGCCAACCAGCGGTCAAGGCTGACCGGCGCCGTGCCGTCCCCCGTGTGCTCCACCGGGGTGCGCTGCCGCCGGCCGCCGAGCCGGTCGAGGTGGTACCACATGTCCTTGCCCTGGTTGCGGGCCTGGCAGGCCTTGGCATCCGCGATGCACTTGGCCGCCTCCGCGTCCTGAGCATGCTCGTAGGCCTCGACAAGGGCGGCCTTGAGCAATGTTATAATTTAATAATTTACGGAGGCATGTTATAAATCAATAATTTAATTTAATTTAATTTAATCACCGCCGCCAGCGTGCATTCTAATTTATTCCTCTCGACGAAAACATCAGATTGGACCCCCGTGGCGATGGTCATCAATAAAATCATCGACACTGCAAAAAACGCGAACTCCGCTAAGAAGTAATATCATAAACTTGTCGTCTTTAAGATTAGCACAGTTGCTCTGCATTCCGCGAGCTATCTTTTTCTACTATGCCTGAAAGCACGTCGCCATGGCCAGCTCCGGTAGGGGTGCGCGCACCGTGCACCACTTTTTCACGGTACAGACGGGTACCGCGAAATTTTTCGGCGCCAGAAATTCGGCGCGAAATTTTTCGCGCCGGGACCGTCCCCTTAAGCTTAGGTAGTTTTCGCGGATCTGCTAAACCCCACCATCAGCGCCCCTCTATCTCCTAGACGGCTCTCGAGTCCTGTATCGGGACCGCGTTAAGCTGCTAGGCAGCCTGCTCCCCAGCTGCGAGGTCGATGTGGACCATCGCATCTCCCTCGCCTGGCACGCTTTACGCCAGTACTGGGCCCTGTGGCGCAAGCCCCTGGGCAAGATCGAGAAACAGGACCTGTTCAAGGTCCTCGTCCTTCCTGTTCTCACGTATGGGGCCGAGACGTGGACCCTCACCGCCGACCTGGCCCGCAAGCTGGACGGCGCGGTCACCAGCATGCTGCGTTCCATTTTCAGAGTAGGATATGCTGCTCATGTCCGCAATGAGGACCTGTACCAGGGCATGCCCTATATCACCAGCACCATTTGTTGTTTCTTGTGTTGTTGATGTTTTTTTTTTTAGAACGCGATATACTGCGTTGTAAGCTATTTATAGAACACATCATAACATCTAGGGAAATTTTTTTTTCATAGTCATGTGTATACTTTCCTGAAAGCCCATAAATCAAAGGATTTTTTGAGCTACTCAGACCTACAAAATGCTAATTCATTTGAGAGATACACTGGTTTGAATACAGGGGGGTCTGACCATGACCGCGATTTGTTGACCCTAGGTCACAAGTCATGTGCTTATTCACAAATGGTTCATGAAAAAAATCTGGCTTCTTGCACGAGCTATGGGCAACATATGCAGGCTCTGTGAAACAAAACTCAGGCCCATTGGGCCACTGGAGCTATTTTTTATTAGCATTACAATTACAACGCAGTACAACGCAGTGGGAAAAATGAGAGCCCTTCACAACATGACCCAACGACACAAGCCCCATAAACGGGGATATCATGAGCTAGGAGGGTCAAAACGTTGAAAATAGGTGTTGTATAAGTTATACAGCATCAAACATGCATCAATCATCATGACTGGATGACATAATATGACTGAATCAGGCAGCCATAGCCAAAGCATCATCCACTCTCACAACGTGTTGAGCACATGCCTCGTGGGAAGGGAGGCACTGGGTTTTCATTCCACAACGTGTGCAATACTGAAAGAAAGAGGCATGTGTAATGCAAGGCTTGGATAGGTTGAGTGATCCATGAGCTTACATGCAGGCGAAGATGACGCTGGAATGCATGCTAGCAAATGGTGGCAAGATGCTAACAACGCATGATTATACACCATGATTATGGGCACCTAGCTGATCTTCTTGCACAATCAACGCAGTATAAACCATCAATATCCAATCCTCACGATATATTCACGGCTTGACGACGTATACAGCACCTAAATACTGCACGACTGCAACCTGCTATGGCTGACATGCAAGCAACGTCGAGTAGGATGGCGGTCTTAGAGAGGCTGGGCAGAGGTCGGTAGAAATAAGTGGAAAACTGGCAGAAACTAGGTGGAAACACGATATACTTACGCCTGCAAGCACTATTGAGCCGGTGGCAGAGGCCATTTCCAGGAAAATACAGCATACCGTAGTAATAGCCACGGTCACGCCTTACGCTATTTGCAGGCACCATCATGCCCGGAGCTACCCAATAAAAGTCTGCACAAATCTCGGTTTAGCCGAGAGTCCGGGCGTTCGGAATGAATAAACATGTGTTAAGAAGTCGAAAAACCATGGAAATACCAAGCATGGTGCCGCAGCAGACCCGAGTCCTGCCGTAATAATATGTATGCCGGTTTCCAGGGTTTCCGCATGAAAGTTGGGTGAGAAACTGGAAAAATCTACGTTTCCTTTGCCCCAGTACCTCAACAAACTCGTAGAAACCTCATTATCAACCTTTGAACGCATCATCATGGTCGTGCCACCCAACAGCCACTGAAATTCGCGCGAAAACTGGCGAGATCTACCTGCCGCCATCGCCGTCGTCTTCACCTTCGTCCCGCGAAAATGCCTGATTTCAGTGGTACATATTTGTTTGCAGCTGTCACAAAAAAAATCCAAAAAATACCAGGATTTTTTATTGAGTTCTACGGGATGTAAGGAGGCCGTCCACCGAGTTTCAGACCGAAAATCTCGTATCTACTGTGCCTGCCACGTGTCAGATTACAACGCGATACATCGCGTTCTAACCCTACAACGCGATACATCGCGTTGTAAAAAAACACGGGTTAAGCAACGCCGCCTGCAGCTAGTAGGGCACCTAGCTCGCACCAACCAGGTAGACACCTCACGTGGCCCCCCCGCAGGACTGCGACCAGCCCAGCCTGGCCGGCACCTCCTGACGTGGGCTGGGCCCAGTGATGTTAGACGCCGCAAGGCCCGCACCTTCAAAGAACAGCTAGTAGAGGACATGGGGGGCCTAGGCCTCTCTGTGATTTGGAAGAAGATGATGGACACCCCTTACCCGGGCATAGCGTGATAGACCATGAGGGTGCAGGTGCCCTGGTGCACCTAGAGCAGGGGTCCTTTACATCCCCACCCTTGCAGGAAGTAGCTTAGGATGTATGATAGGCCATATGCCCCCTCTCAAGGGCTATGCTCGTTATTTTCGTGAGAGCATATTCGTGATAGACTCGGCATGGACATGTGCTACTCCTACACACAGATCTCGAGTGATTTATCTAGTACCAAATCCGAAAGGCTTGCATCACTCCCCGGACAGGAGAAATTTTGCGGATGACTGTAGGTGTAAGTTGGCGATGCCATGGTAACCGGAGACGTCCGTCCTATTGTCAGCAAAATTTGGTGCGAGAGGTCCCCAGTTCGATTCAGGTCGGATTCATTTGTAGATCGCGTTTTCCGCGTTTTCCGCGGCCCGGCACTGAACGCAAAGGTTTTCACCTTTGCGGAGTGTCTGATCAGAATATACGCTTGGCTGATTTCGATAGTACCGGCTACGCCCCCTTCGAGAGAAGGTTTCAGCCGTGTTCAGCCCGTCTCACGGTGCGAGACTGAACAAGTCTCGCGTGCAGACACGTGTGTAGTACTCCTACACACAGATCTCGAGTGATTTATCTAGTACCAAATCCGAAAGGCTTGCATCACTCCCCGGACAGGAGAAATTTTGCGGATGACTGTAGGTGTAAGTTGGCGATGCCATGGTAACCGGAGACGTCCGTCCTATTGTCAGCAAAATTTGGTGCGAGAGGTCCCCAGTTCGATTCAGGTCGGATTCATTTGTAGATCGCGTTTTCCGCGTTTTCCGCGGCCCGGCACTGAACGCAAAGGTTTTCACCTTTGCGGAGTGTCTGATCAGAAAATGTGCTACACTAGACGTGACGGGCTCACCCCCGGGCAGCCTCCTGGTTTGTCTGTAATATGGAGGCAGATGGTGCGCAAGGATAGATGGCAAGTAGTGATGAAGGAGACCACCCCCAAGCCTGTGGGGGCTCCGCGTGTGACCAAGTATGGCATTCATAGCGATTCGGGCCGCGGTGCCCACACCCCTGTAACTAGGACCTAGATAGCTTATACCATCCATTCCATCCCATGTTCCCCTCCCACTGAGGACTTATGCTCACGTGACGCAGTCACGTGTCTATTAATTAATTAATTAATTAAGGGCTATGTGCTACATATACTCCCAACGGAGTTATGTTACAATTCAATTCAATTCAATTCAATGATGGACAAGGCCAAGTGGGCCCAGGTCATAGAGGACAACGAGCCCCCCCCAGTGGGGAAGCGCCCGCGTGTGCAATCCCATGGGAGGCACGCCAGATAGCTCCCCTAGGGCAGCGTGCGGCTGCCTAGATAGATGTAGTAGTTAGAATGCTGTTAGATAGATGTAGTATGTAGCCGATGTAGATAGATTAGACCGGTATCAGCGATGGAATACGTGCTACATGATCTCCGAACGGAGTCGGGTTATCAAGGAGACAACATGCTATAATTTAATTTTTAAATTTATTTGTCTTGGTAGAAAAAAAAAGCTGTTTTATTACATTCAGCAGAAACAATTTAGCAGTGGTTGCAACCCGATAACCAGCAGTCCACCCGTAGGCTGTACTTCCATCAACATGCCTTTCTATCACAAAAGGCAACTGTCTATCCACCGAAGCTGAGATTGCCACTGCGACTGTAACTGCTGGTCCAGCAATCTTCTGACAGGGTTTTCCCCATCATGCCTTTGGCATGGCAAAAAATCCAACGTCTGCACAAAACAGTGTGCACACACAACAAGATCGAGACAACCATCAGTTCCAAACGTGTTAATGGCTAGTGTCAACAGCAAACGCCATGTTCAAGGCACATGAGTCGAAAAGCAACAGGAGCTGAAGGCTTTGGCACAGACAGAAAGACATAAAGGTGGACAAGCCGAATACAGATGGTCCCAGCTTTCCTATCAAGATGGTCCCAGCTTTCCTATCAAGATGGTCCCAGCTTTCCTATTGACACAAACTGGAACCCTGGAGGAGCTGTGATGACACCGGTGGCATGGGAACTAAGGCAAAAGTTTCGGTCAAATGCATAATCTGCGCATAGCTGTCCAAATGCTTTACTCTTACAAAGCAGTGTTACAACGTGCATCATGCTCCATCACCTCCTGCACCGGCAAGGGAAAAAAATCTGACAGAGGCTACAGACAGGCAAGCGAAACATAGAAAGGGAATCATGCACGGTACACCAAGGGCGCCTCCCTCTACAGGACTCACTGAAAAAATCAACTACTCACTTAAACAATCGAGTTGGCGGCGCTGGCAATCCTGGGCCACAAGTCCGCGCACTCCTTGCCGACTGGGCCGGTGATGGCAGAACCTGAAGGGGCACGCACCAAACACAGAGCGCCCCGCAAGGCCATACAGGGCAGCAAAGCCAACAAAGGACAGGGTTGAGCAGGCCGGCAATATGCATTGTCTCGGCATGCATAAGTTCCATGCTTGCTTCACATTGTGGCCACACAATGCACAAAAACCGAAATGGAAACAGGTTGCGGCAAGGAAGATACGCGCGGACGAGCTTGTTTGGTGATGGGGATCCACCGAGTTTGCATGGTCACAACCAATGTCCGCTCGGATACCCTTGACAATCTGAAGTCAACATGAAGGAGCAACAACCCGGCCACCAGGTTCTGGGACACCGCAATCTACAGCACGCCTGCTGCCGCCACACGCGACCGTCCAGCTCTCAGTGTTCTTTGTATTGAGCATGTAAAGTGGGGTTTGGCTTCATTGGACTAGCCTCAAAGCCTGTTGGGAAAACCAGACGTCATCCTTGAGCTGGTAACGGCGCGACATACAGGCTGGTGACAGCGCATCATGAAGGGCCACGTGCACCTTCGCGGTACAACAGCGCAGATGCATTCTCCACGCCATGGCGGTCGTGCACGTGCTTCCTACCACACGGATACTTCCCAGCACCAATGCTTTTCCTCTCAAGACGGTGATGGTTCCATGGAAACAACAGGAACTACTGGCAACATGGAGGAAACTTACTACCCAACTCGAATGCCAGGACGCGTACCTCACGACACGATACGTCATCGGCCCACCTGACACACTGACAACCCCCTGCTACATTGTCGCTTACCTTTACACTCGTGCCTCGATGCAAGGCACTGTTAAACTTACATGCCAAAACCCACCAAAAGCCGAACATGGCAAAGAAGCTGGCCAGAGACACTCACCCATGAACAGCTGCCCAAAGATTCAGCCAAGGACAATAAGAGCGAGAAGTTATATTCCAGAAACTCAACAACACACACGTCCCCACCAGTGGGCCCGAATAAACCATGCCATGATGCAGCCACCACTATCAACCCGTGAACATCCCGTCCAAATTACTTTTTTCAACAAAAGGTTTATCCTTCGTTCTGCAGTCGCCCCCTTGCAAAAAGGGAGGCATCAACCCCTAACTTCAAAGCGTCCCAGAACAGAAACAGACATGCATTGCCTATATCGACTAGCGTCTACTTCTCGAAATTCAGGATAATGACATAGAGAGAGCTTTTGTCCACAGGATGGTTGCCGTCATACACCGTCTAAAGGGTATAAGACATTGCCCAGGGACAAACTAAATCAGGGAAGGGATACAACAACAAGCACAGACATGATTGTACCCGCATTGACTGCCATACCCATCGAGCTTCTCCCTTCAATGCCCATCAAGGTCAACCCCCTAAAAGGCACACTGCTGTATCACACGTACAACCAAGTTGTACATAGTCTAAAGAGATTTCACCATAACATCCATCAAGCGGCAAACATACCCTTCATTTCTCCCTTGGGGTTTACGATGACTCCAGCATTATCTGCAGGGCACAGTGCCAAAAGTTGCCGTGGAGCAGGAACATCCGGGCATCAGAAGAAGCCAACAACCATGGGAAAGGAACACAGGCTTGACGCCATGCATTAAGGGCAAGATGCATGCAGCAACACCCTTAGAACACACATAGAATAATAACTCGTGTACAAGCAAGTTGCTAAATAAAGCCTCTCAAGACAGGAGCACCCAAAACCGACCGAGCATCTTTGCCGAGCTGCCGTAATGACTAGTTTGTCCGCGCAACTGAATGAATTCGCAAAACTACATTCTGTCATCGCATGACATTGCGATCTATGTCATGCAAAGACATGAGTGTGCAGCGGTCCGAAAACTGTACGTACATGGCAAATTACTACAGAGAACTTCAGTAACAATGGCCGCCTCTCTTACCTTCAAAGTAGATAAAGATGCCTTCCTTTCTCCTGTATGGCTTCCGCTGGCGAATGATGACAGCAGGGAGCACTGGTGGATGAGGCCAAATTGGCCAGCGCAAACGAACGGTTGCATGGATGATACGTCAGGAACCTTCCAGCTACACATAGAAACGCGTATAGCAGTGGGCATGGGGGAAAATGCACAAAAGAAGAAAAACAGAATACCTTACCCTTCTTCCTCAGATCGGGCTTTCCCTTCTTCACGGTGGCCATGACCATGTCACCGACGCCGCCAGACGGCAGGCGGTTAAGTCTAGCACCAAAGCATTTGACTGAAATGATGTACAGGTTCTTCGCGCCGGTGTTGTCGGCGCAGTTCATCACCGCCGCGACCGGAAGTCCCGTGGAAATCCGGAACTTATTGCCGCTGGCACCACCACGCCCTGCAACATAACGTCAATAAAAGCCGAGGAAACGATCAGTACCCTATGTCCCAATGCAGATCCCCATATCAACATCTACCATCATAAACATGATGCAAGAATGGTAACCCTACGTACCGCGCTTAGACATCTTGGATGATTGGTGCTACCTACTGGGCGGTCCTCCCCAAAAGGCCTTGTTTGGCGATGGCTTCGGGCACTTATGGCTGGCGGCGTGCTTGCGATGCGTTGCAGGCGGTGGGGTCCGAGCCTCCCCGAGTCCGGGGGCGCCGCGCCCTTGCAGTCAGTCCGTCAGTCTACCTATGTACACTGTACACTTGCACAGTGTACAATGTATTCCAAGTTTCCCACGCGGGTGGCCAGCAGGCGGTAGCCCAAAGCCGGCGTACATAACTATGTTGAAGATAACTTCGCCCCTGCTTCGCCCCTGTTTTTAGATAAATATAAATTTGAACATTTGTACCATAAAATCGAACATTTGTACCCTAATAACGCAGTCCAAATGCAACCAACCAAAAAAAAACGTGCTCAGGCGTTGCCGCCTCTTTGTTTTGGGGGCGTACGCTAGCAGGAAAGCTCTATACCCCCCGGCCAAAAAAAGGAATTTTTGGCATACCTGGGTCACCTTAACTGTTATAGAGTTTTTGTAAACATCAGACACTGATTTCTTCAGACGATGCACAAGGCTGGGCGCGGCGCAGCGTGCGCAAGGCTGGCGTGCGCAAGGCTGGGGAGTGCGCGAGGCTGGGAGTGCGCAAGGCTGGGAGTGCATCGTGGCTGGGCGCGGCGCGGCAGCGTGCGCAAGGCTGGCGCGTAAAACTGCAAACGACGTAAATCGTATCGGCTGCCTTTGGACTTAGCCGAATTTCGTCGTCGATGCGAGTGGTGATGGCCGTTTAGATCTTAGTTTTTAACCCGACGGGTTTCCTTATGATGCGTTCAAAATGGCAGCTGATGGCATGATTACTTAACATGTGGCGCGCGCAAAGAGCCTGTAGTCGTGCAGTTTACCCTCAATAATCAATCAATCTGAGTATCGAGTCCACGTTGGAGTCCACTGACCCCCCCGACTAGAATTTCCGACCCCCAATGTTGCACGCAAGCTATGCCTGCCATGCTTTTTCTATTTCCTAACACCCACAGTTGGGGGATCATAGTCATTGACAATTTCTCCCCGTTGCTTTTTATGCTGCATATCCAACTATATCTGAGTAAGAGGGGTCGAGCGGATGACGCCGACATGGTTTGCATATACCTTCATAGTGGCTTCAAATCGTCATATTCTTGAAGCGCGGTCAGTTCAGCCCACAGAACCTTACGTACGTCTTACCAAGGTACATGCACGGTGGGGACGCGGTCGGCCGGTCGGGGTTTGCCTGCTTTCTTTACCCAACCAGGGACATGTTCGTGATTTTCTTGCAGCGCTGGAAGATCAGTCCCGGGAAGAACCGCCTGCGACCCCTGGACCGTTCCGTTCCAACGATACCTGTGACTCTTCAGCATCAACGGTACGAATAGCACGAACCCGCCCACGTGCTTGGCCGCCATACCCGTTCCTAGTCATGCCATGCTCCTTCCTAGTCATGCCATGGTCGTTCCGAGTCATGCCATGGTCGTTCCTAGTCATGTCACTCCCGTTCCTAGTCATGCCATTAATTAATTAATTAATTAAAATGATAGCTCCGTTGGGAGCATATGTAACACATAGCCCTGAGAAAGGGCATCTATGGGTTTGTAATACAATCAGGGCTACAACCTGCAGGTGGAGGATGTACAACTGTCACCTGCTCTGGGTGCACAAGGTGCACCTGCACCGCCATGATGGTTCATGCCTCCTTAACAAGCACAGGCACCCAGGGGGGGCTTGAGGAGAGGGCCTAGAAGGCCTGCATGACATATGGGGTGGAGGGTATGTGGCTAGGCTATAGCTGGTGTACACATGGCATCTCAGCAGAGAGTAACTCCCTGCATAGGCATCGCATGGCTAAATTCTTAATGCATCATCCATGGGAGGTCCCATTGTAGGCTGGGCGCGGCTAAATACTGAAAGCATCATCCATGGGGGCCATTATGGGCGCACATGCGCGTGGGCCACGTCATGCCATACCCGTTCCTAGTCATGCCATGGCCGTTCCTAGTCATGCCATGGTCGTTCCGAGTCATGCCATACCCGTTCCTAGTCATGCCATGCCCGTTCCTAGTCATGCCATACCCGTTCCTAGTCATGCCATGCCCGTTCCTAGTCATGCCATACCCGTTCCTAGTCATGCCATACCCGTTCCTAGTCATGCCATACCCGTTCCTAGTCATGCCATGCCCGTTCCTAGTCATGCCATGGCCGTTCCTAGTCATGCCATGCCCGTTCCTAGTCATGCCACACCCGTTCCTAGTCATGCCATGCCCGTTCCTAGTCATGCCATACCCGTTCCTAGTCATGCCATACCCGTTCCTAGTCATGCCATACCCGTTCCTAGTCATGCTGTACACGCTCCTAGTCATGCCACACCCGTTCCTAGTCATGCCATACCCGTTCCTAGTCATGCCATGGTCGTTCCGAGTCATGCCATACCCGTTCCGAGTCATGACATACTCATTCCTAGTCATGCCATACCCGTTCCTAGTCATGCTGTACCCGTTCCTAGTCATGCCATGGTCGTTCCGAGTCATGCCATACCCGTTCCGAGTCATGACATACTCATTCCTAGTCATGCCATCCCCGTTCCTAGTCATGTTGTACACGTTCCTAGTCATGCCACACCCGTTCCTAGTCATGCCATGCCCGTTCCTAGTCATGCCATGCTCTTTCCTAGTCATGCCATACCTGTTCCTACTTCCTAGTCATGCCATACCCGTTCCTAGTCATGCTGTACACGTTCCTAGTCATGCCATGCCCGTTCCTACTCATGTCATGGTTTTTACCTGTATGTCCTCTGCCCTTGGTGCCAGCGTTCTGTGAGCACCTCAATGTATGGTCTGTCGTGAGAACAATAATGGCAGTCTAGCCAACGTCGATACGTTCGAGTTGGGCTCATAGTTAGTTGGTTGTTGTCGACCCACACAATAGCTGTTGCTTGTGTTAATTGGGAAATGTGTTTTATTGCAGCTGAACATGTATCAAGCTTCATTGCAATCTAGCTGTCGCGAACGATTCCTCTAAATCATCTTTAGTGGTGATAGGTACCATTCGAGTGCCAACGGTGGAGACGTACAGGTTCTCACATAGAGGTGGGTTAACTCGTAACAGTGCTATCAATTGCGTGCGATAAGAACGTGACTGAACCACGTGAACAAGAGACAATTATCAATATTATAATTAACAAACATCACGTGAGCATTATTAAGTTTACATCATTTGCAGGTTGTTGCTTAGCACGCTTATAGACCATGTACCCCCTCTCACGGACATTTAATTAATTAATTAATACCACGTGACTGCGTGAGCAGTATCCTCATGAAGGGAATGGATGACATGCGAAAGAAACTATCTAAGCACGGGTAGCAGGATTGTGGGCCCCGCGGCCGGTGGCACTGTGCCGACCGTAGCGGGTTACCCGAGGTGCCCCTACCGGACATTAACCCGTGTTTTTTTACAACGCGATACATCGCGTTGTAGGGTTAGAACGCGATGTATCGCGTTGTAATCTGACACGTGGCAAACCTATTAAACATGCGATTTTTGGTCTGAAACTTTCAAGACAGGTCAGAAACATCTCATAGAATTCAAGAAAAAATCCTGGTATTTTTGGTATTTTTTTTGTGACAGCTGCAAACAAATATGTACCACTGAAATCAGGCATTTTCGCGGGACGAAGGTGAAGACGACGGCGATGGCGGCAGGTAGATCTCGCCAGTTTTCGCGCGAATTTCAGTGGCTGTTGGGTAGCACGACCATGATGATGCGTTCAAAGGTTGATAATTAGGTTTCTACGAGTTTGTTGAGGTACTGGGGCAAAGAAAACGTAGTTTTTTCCAGTTTCTCACCCAACTTTCATGCGGAAACCCTGGAAACCGGCATACATATTATTACGTCAAGACTCGGGTCTGCTGCGGCACCATGCTTGGTATTTCCATGGTGTTTCGACTTCTTAACACATGTTTATTCATTCCGAACGCCCGGACTCTCGGCTAAACCGAGATTTGTGCAGACTTTTATTGGGTAGCTCCGGGCATGATGGTGCCTGCAAATAGCGTAAGGCGTGACCGTGGCTATTGCTACGGTATGCTGTATTTTCCTGGAAATGGCCTCTGCCACCGGCTCAATAGTGCTTGCAGGCGTAAGTATATCGTGTTTCTACCTAGTTTCTGCCAGTTTTCCACTTATTTCTACCGACCTCTGCCCAGCCTCTCTAAGACCGCCATCCTACTCGACGTTGCTTGCATGTCAGCCATAGCAGGTTGCAGTTGTGCAGTATTTAGGTGCTGTATACGTCGTCAAGCCGTGCATATATCGTGAGGATTGGATGTTGATGGTTTATACTGCGTTGATTGTGCAAGAAGATCAGCTGGGTGCCCATAATCATGGTGTATAATCATGTGTTGTTAGCATCTTGCCACCATTTGCTAGCATGCATTCCAGCGTCATCTTTGCCTGCATGTAAGCTCATGGATCACTCAACCTATCCAAGCCTTGCATTACACGTGCCTCTTTCTTTCAGTATTGCACGCGTTATGGAATGAAAACCCAGCACCTCCATTCCCACGAGGCATGTGCTCAACACGTTGTGAGAGTGGATGATGCTTTGGCTATGGCTGCCTGATTCAGTCATATTAGGTCATCCAGTCATGATGTTTGATGCATGTTTGATGCTGTATAACTTATACAACGCCTATGTTCAACGTTTTGACCCTCCAAGCTCACTATGGCCCCGTTTATGGGGCTCGGGTCGTTGCGTAATGTTGTCAAGGGCTCTCATGTTTCCCACTGCGTTGTACTGCGTTGTAATTGTGATGCTAATGAAAAATAGCTCCAGTGGCCCAATGGGCCTGAGTTTTGTTTCACAGAGCCTGCATATGTTGCCCATAGCTCGTGCAAGAAGCCAGATTTTTTTCATGAACCATTTGTGAATAAGCGCATGACTTGTGACCTAGGGTCAAGAAATCGCGGTCATGGTCAGACCCCCCTGTATTCAAACCAGTGTATCTCTCTAATGAATAAGCAGTTTGTAGGTCTGAGTAGCTCAAAAAATCCTTTGATTTATGGGCTTTCAGGAAAGTATATACATGACCATGAAAAAAAATTTTCCTTAGGTGCTATACGCGTTCTAAAAAAAGCTTACAACGCGATATATCGCGTTCTAATTAAAAAAACACGGGTTAATTAATTAATTAATAGACACGTGACTGCGTCACGTGAGCATAAGTCCTCAGTGGGAGGGGAACATGGGATGGAATGGATGGTATAAGCTATCTAGGTCCTAGTTACAGGGGTGTGGGCACCGCGGCCCGAATCGCTATGAATGCCATACTTGGTCACACGCGGAGCCCCCACAGACTTGGGGGTGGTCTCCTTCATCACTACTTGCCATCTATCCTTGCGCACCATCTGCCTTAATATTACAGACTACCGGACATGTGTTACGTGATCTCCCAACGGAGTAACGTTTCAATTCAATGCAACTAATACGTTAGACAGTATAATATTATCGTGACATGCATCACGTGAGCATAATGAATGCAATATCAAAGCGACTACCGGCGCAGGCCAGAAATCTGGAGAATATGTCAATATCAACAAGTACTAGGAGCATAGAGTGTACGCATTATGACTGTCCTGGTTAGCCTTGTACTCAGACCCTACGTGGATCATGCCACGACAAATGAGGGTCGTACACACAACTCTTGGTTTAGCTCCGAGACCATGCAGTCATTGGCAAACTTTGGAATTACCTCTTTCTCGATACTGTGCCAAAATTCCAAAACAAAAGAGGTGGTAGCCCAACATTGCATGTGACGACTGAAATCACTTTTTAGGTGTTAAAATTATATGAGTAAATATTTTAATCCATTAATTCATGCTCCATGCATCACCATCCCACTAGCATTTTGTATTGAAATTCATGACTAAGGTGTAGATGAATTGGAAAACGTTGAGAGCACTGTTTATCAAACCCAAATCAATCACAATTGAATTATGAACATGTTATGTTGTCTCTTTGATGTTGCTAAAATGAAAATGCAATTATTTTATCCATGCTTTAATACAATAACAACATTTTAACTCATCCGTCGGACATGGCACCACCCAAGGGCAGCTATCTCGTGACCGAGTGGTACAATGGACAAGGCTGGGATGGACTAATTGAAGGGGATGAACTAGGAGGTAGGGTGGGAGCCACGGAAGAATGGCTTTTTGGAAATAGGCCCCTCTTCACACTGTGCAGTTGCACTACGAGGCTGCTTGCCTTTGCGACTAGCTGCTCTATCCGGCTCGCAAGCACTGCGGTGCCTCCTAGACTGAGCCCCGTGGACCTTAGGCCTTCCCCGCGGCTTTGCGATTGGTGGGTTGCCACATAACAAGGGCTGTTGGGTTGGCGCAGATGTTGCTTGCGCATTGACTGGGAGTGGGTGCTGAGCTATCATCGGTTGTGCAGGGCCCGGGGTTGTGGCTGGAAGACCGGGGTTGTCGGAAACACACATCTCAATTCCACGCTCTATATGCTGCATGATTTCCACTTCCTTACGGGACTCGACCGCCAATTGAACAAGGCGGCGGCTAAGGGCTATCAAGTTGGCATAGTTTGGTGTCACCTCCACGTTGGAGGGGGTGGTTGGGTCAACAACCAAGCGGGGTGTAGGATGCTGCGGCCTTGTCATCGCTTTGAAAGACTCATTGCGCATATTTGCCTGATCTAAAGGCAACAACCACTTCTGGTGGACACACTGCAACGGCAGAGCCTTTGCTTGAAGCCACACAGCAATTAGCTCCACAGCAAGCACGTGCCTGCAAGGGAGGCCCATGTGGACAACATATTGACAACTGCAAGCAATGGGGTGCTTGTCGCTGCCAAGAGTAACAATCCTTGACACTACCGTAGGCTCATCCTCCTTCAGTTGTTCTCGGCGAGCCTGGCTCCCAGAGCTCTCTGGAGATAACTTTACCTCCACCAGGTTGCCATCATACACGGGACCAACTATGTAATGAAACGCCATTGCTAACTGGATTTTCAGCTTGTCAAAAGCATATTTGGCTAACTTTGTCTCAGCATCAACCAAAACCGGGTGGGCTATGGGACTGATGCGGTTCAGGTGGTGCTTAGATCGACGGTAAAGCTCGATCTCATGTGACTCCGCACGCCGTTGCCACAAATCAGCCAGCACAACAGGGAGCTCCTCCAACTGCGTGGTTTTGTCCACACGGTTTTTTATCGCGTTGTGCGTGACCTCGGACCTTTGGGAAGAGCTCATCCCAAATGTTGAGTCACCCCAAGTAAAGCGGCGGGCCCATTTACGCGCGGTGTCATACAGCTTGTCCATGTGAGACCGCTCACATTTGGCGGGTGGATACAACAAGTCAAACACCTGGTTGTAGCCATCACTACCAGCAGCCACAAATCGCGCATCCTCAGCAATCTTGGCTCTGCAGCTGGGTACAAAGACGCTGTTTACCACCTCGCAAAGTTGTTGTGTAAGATCTATGAAGGAAGTATACCCAGGAAAACGATTCTGAAAGTTCTCCACCGGGCTTTGTTTGTAGGTTACGTACTCGTCCCAGAAGATGTTCGCAATATCAGTCGCTAGCGACAACCACTCATCGCTTCGACGCACCTCGAACACACGCATGCCGTTCTCCATCGTCCAGCTGAGGAGAAGGCCACAACGCATATTCTTCACCTTCATTTGCCACTGAAGCTGGGCAAAATGGTACAGTCGCATCTTCTCCAGGGGATGCGCGTCCTTCCACACAATAGTGCATTGCCTGTGAAGCGACAACAAGTCAACAGAGCGACAACAAGAACATGTACAGAAAAGTTACACCTATGTCTGGCGTAATTCATCGATGCACAACAAAAAGCCCCTTGGGCACACGACATAGAAAGCGAGTTAGCCAACTGAAACTAAGTGTGTGATAAATATCTTGTCAACTTTGTATAATATATAGATAAATACTTATACTTCTTGAACGTAGCGGTGTATGTAGCTTCTAAAAGGGAGGGAGGGGGGGTGGGAGGGGGTGAGGGAGGGGGAATGTCAAGCAAACCTGAGGTACTTGGAACTGCAAGGTTACTTGCGAAATTCGGCCGAACGAGGCGAAGCAGGCAGCATGTTGGGCAAGGCGGCAAGGCCTTGTGTAGCAAGCGGCGGGTGAAGTGAGTAATGGGCTGCTGGCAACCGGTGTTGCGGCGGTAAACAGGAGGCATAGCTTGGATGGCGGGAATGGGCATTGAGAATATGCTCTAGTTGGTTGGGGCAACAAGCATGACTTGGTATGGCCTATTGACCAAATGTGATACTATTCCCCCTGATGAGGGCGGCGAACACGTGCTACCCGGGCCATGTTGGGGGGGCTAAGCCAACAGGCAAAACTAGTTGGCGAGAAAATCAGATATTGTAATGAACCTTTGATTGTTTCATGAAAAGGTTGAGGAAGGTTTAAGGTTTAGATGCATTTCGGGTGACACATGCATTTGGGCCTAAAAATGCAATGGTGACACCGCCTTTTGGTAGACCTTGCATGACACATAAAAACCGTGGTTTGCAATCACTGTTAAAACTTGTTGTGCTGATGATGCATAATGGTAAGCCACGGAGGCGAAACACTTGTACACTAATTGCTTGGATAATCAAGATGTGTGCAGAGCTGTGGGTGTCCATACCGGCTCTTTACAGTGTTGCGGTGGTAAATTGGATTGAAACATACGTACCGTTCCTCCCCAGCACGCAAGGTCGGCCCCTCCATGAACGTAGGGTGGGTCTTGACTTCAAGTAGGACGCCATCATCGTACGTGCATGTCTTGTCAGCCAATGAAACCCAACCCTGCACCAAGCCATCCGTCGTCGCTGCAAACCGACTGTCGTCTTGTGAGACCGCCGTGGGGCATGATGTCATGGTAGCATCCGGGAAGCTGTCCAGAAAATCTGACTTGGCAGTTGACTCGTGCATGATGCCGTAGCACAAACGCACACGAGTAATCAGATCTTCTGTACAGCTAGCAGACTCGCGGCGCAGGTGCCGCAATGCTTCTATCACACGAGCGTGTCCGCATTTGAAACCAAAGTGGCCAGCGACATCGCTTTCAAACATACCCAAGACGGCGGCAAGCAGGCTGGCTGTCAAACGTCCGAGGCGCAACATGTCATCCTTTTCAACGTGCGCATTCAACATGCGAGGATGACGAGGGACATGACCAGCCTGGAGGTAGGGCAGGTTGGACCAATGGGCCAACGTGCGGCATTTGGGGCCCCAATACTTCTGGGGAAGGAGAAGAAGGACCTGCAAAAAATCTCTGTCAAAGTGCTCACGGCTGCGAAGATCGGTTTGGTTGCGTAGCCGCCACAATGCCAGGTAAAACTTCTCCCACGCAGCTTCGTCACCGAAGCAACGCCTCATGTTCTTTGTCACATTCATGATGAAGAGGTGGAATATACAAAGATGATGAGTGATTCCTCGCTTTGTAATCGCCAATGCCATGGCCTGGTCTTCGTCGGTGATGGCAACCTTCGGCAAGTGCCCATGCATGCACTCAGCGAACTGGTCCCATATCCAGCCAAATGCCTGCTCGTGCTCCGACACTGTTAGGGCAACTCCATAAATGTCATTTTTCCCGTAAGGAGACACACCCGTGAAGAAGATTAGCTTCATGCCATGATTATTCGTGCCGTGGGTCGCGTCAACAGAAACCGCCTGGGAATCACAAGCCATGGCATAACGCTCCCTCATGTCCCCCGTCGCGTAGAAAAGAAGGTTGAGCCGGTTGTTGCCATCAACAGCATGCTTCCAGTAGAAACGAGGATCGGCATCTTGCTGGGCATAGCACCAGGAGACCAACTTCGACGCAGACGACAAGTTATCTTCAGGAGACCGCCGCAGGAAATTCCTGACATCGCTATCAATCCACGTGCGGTTTTCCCCAAATTCCTTATCGATCATTGTCAGGATTGTTGGCAGGTCGACCCCGCTCTTCCTGCACAACAATATCCTTGCCTTCACCTCATCAGGCAGCTTTCGAAGCATGGGGTCCAAGAGAGCAGCAATGGTCCCGGGACGTCTTAGCTCATGATTGTGGCCAGTGGGAAGGTGCCCTGGCTTTAGGCTTGTCACGGGCAATGGGTATTTTGTGACATAAAACATCCCATCCTTCCGCTTTGCAATCACAACTCGCCACTCACAATTCGTCTTCTTGGATGTTGTCTGTTTTTTGCCTTGATGATTAGCTACACCGCAACCATCGCACCAGAATTCCCGGCGCTCTGTTCTGCTCTGAGCCACGTAGCGGGCGCATAACGCGAAGGCTCCATGCTCACCATGATCAGCCCATGATTGAATTGCGGCACGAGCGGCGACCCAGGATTCCCAAGGCCCCGTCGGCATATTCTTGGCAAGATCGCAATCCCCTCCTATGTCCCGTGGAGCGTCCCTGTGCAATGAGACACAATAGCAAGTGTAGTGTGTGAACAAGACTAAGTGAGACAGCAAACAACATGGAATGAGTTCGAGCAACGTTTATCAACCTTAACCTCGGGACCCTATAAAACAACCCAATAACCGTAGCCGACCCATTAACCGTTCACCCACTGGGTTACTTGAGACGGTGAGAGGCTAACTAACCCCTTATTTGATGCATACAACATTAAATTATATGTATATTTATACACCAAACTAATTTCATGGGGTCATGTAATCGAGAGGCGCATCAACACATGATGCGCGCATTCTTCTAACAAGCAATTACCTTGCGCACGGGGCAGTCAGTAAGGCGGCCGTTGGGGGGGGCTGAGCCCCGGCGCGGGCGCGACGCCAGCCCCGCTGTTGGGACCGGGGCAGCTCGCAAAGCCGCTGCCGCTGGTGCGGCTGCCAGGGATGCGATTGTCAGCGCCGGGCACGGATGTGCCAGGCTCGCTGCTGAGCGGGGACAGTGCGCTGCAGGCAAAGGCACGCAAACGACGCAGGTTTGGTCCACATGGGTGCCTTAGTCCGAAAGCCAAGTGCTTTACTCCATACCTAACGCCACGCATCATCACACGATGAACATAATGATGTCAGGTTGGCATGCCGCGTGGCCCAAGGGGGCTGTCTCTTCTAACAAGCAATTACCTTGCGCACGGGACAGTCGGTAAGGCGGCCGTTGGGGGGGGCTGAGCCCAGGCGCGGGCGCGACGCCAGCCCCGCTGTTGGGACCGGGGCAGCTCGCAAAGCCGCTGCCGGTGGTGCGGCTGCCAGGGATGCGATTGTCAGCGCCGGGCACGGATGTGCCAGGCTCGCTGCTGAGCGGGGACAGTGCGCTGCAGGCAAAGGCACGCAAACGACGCAGGTTTGGTCCACATGGGTGCCTTAGTCCGAAAGCCAAGTGCCTTACTCCATACCTAACGCCACGCATCATCACACGATGAACATAATGATGTCAGGTTGGCATGCCGCGTGGCCCAAGGGGGCTGTCTCTTCTAACAAGCAATTACCTTGCGCACGGGTCAGTCAGTAAGGCGGCCGTTGGGGGGGGCTGAGCCCAGGCGCGGGCACGACGCCAACCCCGCTGTTGGGACCGGGGCAGCTCGCAAAGCCGCCGCTGTTGAGCAGGGATGGCGCGGCGCAGGCAAATGACGCAGGTTTGATCCGCATAAGAGAGCTCGCAGTGCCGCAGACAGAATGATCGAGTCGCGTAACACCTTTACACTAGCACGAGGTTCAGGAGTTAGGCTCATAGTAATGCGAAAAAAATTTGCTTGGTCAAATCCATAAAAAACCGAGCCATCACTGCCTTTCATTACCTGGTTTTCCCTTTCGCCTTGAAGCCGTGGCGCCGTGTCTTGGCACAATCTGGGCAGTAGTACTTCCCTTGTATGCTTTCCAGCACAAGTCTTGATGGCGCCGAGTTGTCTACTTGAGTTAGACCCCGCTTGGTGCACCATCGTTTGTTCGTTCGACCCATGCATTTCACGACCACTGGTCGAGCTTGTGGGGATGGCGGCGAAGAGGAAGATGGATGCCCATGATTCGCACTTGGAGCTGGAGTCGGAGTGGCTTGCTGGTGGTCATCGATCTCGCACTGCCCGGCCCCCGCGTGCACCGAAGAAGACACATAGATCCATACACATACAAGATCATGAATTAAGCGCAACACTTTGTCCTCAAAGGGGGACCAGGAAAAAAAAAAAAAAAAGGTAACCTCGGAGGGGGGCCAAAACAAATGTACTTAACTATATTGTAGCCCAACTGGTTAAACGCAAGTCCGCAGAGGAACGGTGCCACATGAAAAGGTGCAAATTTGTGGCCACAAGTGCAATACACCCTAGTACAACGAGCGGATAAATACGGCATACCTGAGTCAGCGGCGCATCAACCAGCACAGCAGCTTGCTCTTCACCTCCTTTGCAATTGTCCCTGCCCCTGGTGGCATATATGCGCTCCTTCGTTGCCGCATCATCCACCACGTCGTCGACCATGCCATCTTGTCCTTCGACTTTGCCATCGCCATCATCATTGTCGTGGTCCTTGTTCCTAGCTTGGACCTTGTCCTCCTCCTCGTCCCCTCTCCTGCTGCTGCTCCTCCTCCTCGTCAACGTCATCGTGGTGGCGGCTGTTGTTGTTGTTGTTGTTGTTGTTGTTGTTGTTGTTGTTGTTGTTGTTGTTGTTGTTGTTGTTGTTGTTGTTGTGTTGTTGTGTGTTGCTGTTGCTGTTGCTGTTGCTGTTGCTGTTGCTGTTGCTGTTGCTGTTGCTGTTGCTGTTGCTGTTGCTGTTGCTGTTGCTGTTGCTGTTGCTGTTGCTGTTGCTGTTGCTGTTGCTGTTGCTGTTGCTGTTGCTGTTGCTGTTGCTGTTGCTGTTGCTGTTGCTGTTGCTGTTGCTGTTGCTGTTGCTGTTGCTGTTGCTTTGTTTGTTGTTGTTGTTGTTGTTGTTGTTGTTGTTGTTGTTTGTTGTTGTGTTGTTGTTGTTGTTGTTGTTGTTGTTGTTGTTGTTGTTGTTTTGTTGTTGTTGTTGTTGTTGTGTTGTTGTTGCTGCTGCTGCTGCTGCTTCTGCCGCTGACAAAGCAACCAAAACCGATAATCCGTGCGACCAAGCCATGAAGTAAGCCAGCGTATCCAGGAACCCTATAGATGTGGTCATCTGAGCCGCGCCTGTCGTTGCCATGGCCACCACATGAACTGCTTCCACCCTGCAGCAAGGGCGGGCTTGACACGTTTTTTCGTTGTGCCTTGATGAAAGCGGCACCACGACGTAACCACCATTTGCCGAGGTTGGACTTGAACATAGCACGCCAATAAGAACGTGCATATGACCGGTTGATAAACTTGTCCGCAAAGCAACAAATCAATTTTGCCTGCACCAGAACAAGTAGCAAAAAAAAAAAAAAAAGAAACATAACATCATTTAAATCCTTTTTCTCTAGCAAAAAATACTCACCTTAAAACTTGCAAGCTAAAAACAATCATAACAAATGCACTACCAACAAACAACCATGTGTGTGGAAGCCAGTATGGTGTTGGCGGATTGGGGGCCCGGCTGGTCTACCCAACCCAATGATACTTATCTATTGCCATGCACACTCCTGTTATTAAGAACAACCAAAGCTCGCATGCAAGCAAGGGTGCAAATATTTGGTAACCTTTTCAGGAGACCGCATGAATGAAGAACTTGGATGTGGTAGTGATGCCACACAGGTCTAGTGGGTGGAAAAATAACACGGACTTTAATTTACCCTATGCACTACTGCTCTAAACCCTAGACTGTATTCACTCACTTTTGTCAGGCCAACAACCGTCCCGCCTGGTTAAAGAAACATCAGTGATGGCGTAATGTTCTTACAAACGACGTCCCCATTTCAGCCCTGTA